>OX403623.1:10196328-10452414 GCA_948107755.1 Campoletis raptor | reverse complement strand
TTCGTGAACGTTCATTCGGCTCTTTCTCTATCCATGTTTGTTCCCCTTCGACGCCCCATTGGCACTGCCCTCTCTCTGCCCCCAACGTCTAGCATTCATATACCACCAGCATGCTCCCCTTTCGCTCTACTATTCGTGGATGTCACGCTCTCACAGCTTCGTTCAATATATTCCTGTCTTCTACAAGCCCCACTGTCCAACCTACTCCAGTTGTCCCTTCGTACTCTGCTCCTACATACATTCACAACTATACCCCTCCTTTTCCACTGATTCGAGAAGCCTTTACTACTGTCCTTCGTCGAGCAAACAGCGCCCCTTCACAACCCCTCATTCGTTATATTCTATACGTTATCCCTCTTGCACCCTTTGGCCTCGAGCATCTCACGAACGCTGTTGCACCCTTCATGTTGAGTCTGCAATCTATCGGCTACCCTTGCATCACCTTGCTCAACATAGAAACTCCGTATACACACTAACAATTTTCTCTCACACGTAAAGCCAACCTCTGCCGTCACGGTCGCTCGCAACATTGACGTTAACCCAGGAACTTCTTATATGTAAAGGTACACGTACACGTATTTAGGACCATGTGAATCGTAGATGCGTAGTTGAGGAGTTTCTATATATACAATTCTCGCCTATGACGTCACAGAACCGATCCACACAAGCTCTCCGACCAGGCCTCCTCAACCCTCTTGCAATATATCTATGAAAATACTGCCCGCAAGCACAAATGCATCGTATGTGTTGTGTAAGTTTCATATATATGAACAAATGCATCGTATGTGTGTAAGTTTGATATATATGAACGCGTTGTAAAGATATTTTCTACGCCGTGACCCACGATATTGATATACATATACGAATGGACTGATAAAAAGGCACACAGGGTGTTTCGTTTGTTCTTGTTAAATGACGCGAAATACAACCTTTCAAAAGCTTAAGCCTCAAGCCTCAATTTGCGTAATACGTATGTGGATGAGTATCGCTGACTCATTGAAGCTTTTTGCAATCATCCCACAACCGATTGAAACTGATATCGATGCTCGTTTACTCAGAATATGCGCCGAACGGATCAGGTTCTTCTTTTCGTTCACGCACATAGTTTCACCATGTTTTCGTACACAAACGCCAACAAAACTATTACGTAGATGAAGAGAAAAAGAGGAGAATGTGTTGCTACTATATATATTTGCTATCCTATGAAATGACCGCAGCCTTGTCTACCCTCCGTTATGCAACGCTCTCTTGCGCGTAACCTTTTGACCCTGTTACGAGAATTTATATTTTTCCTCTCTCGCTCTTTTTCTCCCCTCTTTTTATCATTGTCTCTTGTGCCTCACTCTCTAAGGCATGGCTCTTTCTATTGTATGTGCAACAACTAATGTGGCCATGTGCGTTGAATAATAGAATCAATTTAATTGCTCCGTAGTTACTATTTAACACCGTGCAAATTATAATAATAAATAAATTGCTACTCAGTGTATTTGCCGTTGTTAACGATTCTGTGATGTTAGGAATAAAGTATTTTATGATCATTTGTTTGCCTGGTACATTTATTTCACGATAATACATCGTCAAATTTAAAATTATTTTATTAGCATCGAAAGATCGCCGTTACTGACATCAGTGAGCATCTATACAGACGATTCTTCATCCAGAAATTCGCGGGTTTACTCCGACTCGCAATAAGTGATACCTGCAGAGATTAAGAAATACACAATCAATTTTTATAATGTCATCCATTTTTTGTTCATAGAAAAACCAATTTTTTTACATTTGACTCGACCGATTTTCCATAATAGTTATTCATTCAAATGACTATCATTACAAAAGAAAGAACATTATCAAACTATCAACAATCGACTTGCCTGGAGGAGTGTTTGCTACGATCCAATCAACAAATGGTCCTAATCGCAGATTCAGAGCAGGTTCACCTTTACCGCAAGCTGGTCCCTTATTCATTATGCCGATTTGTAAGATTTTTCGCGACACGCCTTGTTGGACTATCAATGGACCACCGCTGTCCCACTGTAACACGCAAAGAGCATTTTTGTTCGGGCTCCACTTATTTCAATTAAAAATCTATATTGATAAGGACGTTCACAATTTCGGCGACATAATTGAAAAGTTCAAAAAAAAAAACCCATAATTACCGAGCAAGAATCTCTGGTTGGATGCTGTGTGCAAAAGTGTTCATTTGGCGAGATGGAATATACGTTTTTACATGTTTGTCCATCAATGAAATTGACCGTTGCTCTCATCAACACATTCAGGGGTCCAGTCATGAGTGTGCTAGCTCCCCAACCTTAATCGATAAAATAAAAAAATTTTATGAGTACGAATACATGCAAAAGACGAATTTATTGAAAAAAAATAATCGATTTTAATAGATATTTTATGAATAACTCGGTATCTATATTTTCTAGCATTTACTTCATAGAGGATTAAATCGTCTCATTGTCGTTGTTCACGATAATATTATAACTTTTTTCATTGTTGCTCGAATTCATCCACTTACCTAAAATGTCCGTACTTTGATGGCGGAATGAATCATATCGGCTTTGAAACGGGAGGCAAATGGGACTAATGATCTCATTGAATTCAAAAAGACCCGCAATTGTAATAATCCCTATATCGAAGTGCGCGGTTTCTCTGTCGTAGTTTTCCGGTATAATTGAGCTTTCAGCGAAACGGAACTGTGCACCTGGAGTGTCTTCGACTTCAAGAAATAATATAGATGTTAAAACAAAAATTACACAATACTGATTTAATAATGGACGGTAAACACTCATGAACTTTTTTCCAAGCTCAGATTGGTCCAACTATAACTTGTTAGGATTAAAAATCAACACACACGAAATTTAACAGCGATAGTGAAATAATAAAATGTGAAGTAGTTTTTTGTTCTCATTGGGAATCAATTTGCATACACAATAATTCTTACTCTTTGAAAATATCACAAACGAGTTTATTGCTTTCCAGAAGATTATAAATTGCTGGATGTGTCAACAATTTTTTTAGTGGTAATCGGAGCCAACATGAAATATTTATCTTAGAATCATAATGGATGAAGGATGTAATGAATGTGTTCTCTGTATTCAAGATAACGAACGACTAGAATGATAATATTCAGATTTATGATACGTTCACCTTGTGATCTGAAACCGACTGACCGTCTTTTGGATTCTCTTAACAAGAAAGAATCTTATTAAACATTTGTATATATTGACTGATTTTTTATAATCGTTCAAAAATTATACGATCCCATGTCTATGCAAAATGATCTTTTATTTGAACGTAAATAACGGTTACCTAAGTACGAATGAATAAATTTAGTTTCACGAAATATATAATAACGCGGTAAATAAAATGATATTATTACCTCGGTCCAAATCAAGTGCTCCAACTAGGACTCCAAACGTTCCTGGTTCTCGGCCTTTTATGCAATGAGCCGCAGTTAGAACTTGCTTTTTATTGATAATTGTTCCACCGCAAATAATTGCACGTGTGGAATTATCCATTACAGCAGCCATAAACGGATATTCGTAAGCCGCCGTTCTCTCACCATCATGAATTTTACGCTAATTTAATATAACAGTATTATATTAATGATCAACATTTATTCGTCTCATAATGATTTCATTTTGAGAATTAAATGATTATATTTATGTTGATGAACGAAACATATATAACGAATTCTTTGCTGTATATATTTTTTCAAAGACTGTCTCGAAAGTACTTTTTTTAAATGTATTACTTTTATTTGATGTTTCGTTAAAGCTTACAGTATTTCTCCTTCCACAATCGCATGGTGCCACCGCTTGGACTGTACAATGCAACCGACCAGGGTAGTCGAATGAGCGAAGAGTTACATTCACTCGTGAGCTCTTACTAATATAAGAATATTTTTTGCCGGAACAAAATGTTGCAGCACTTTGAATTCCGTCCTGAATCTCTAGTCTGTCCCTTCGACAATAGCTTGTCTAAAAAAAAAAGATTCCGTTCTCTATCAAACACAATCTTGAAAAATGGGGAAGTTTATTTGGATTTGATTACAGATTAAATGGAATCATCTCGTTAAATTTTATTGATACGTGGATGAAAACTTACAGATGGAATCGTGACTTCTGAACATTCGATTTTCAATTGCAGATTCCATTGACTCCTGAATTCCCACCAATAACTTGAGCCGGCTCTGTACAGACTCGGATATTCCATGTTCTGGAAAATATAACTGTTGCCCCATTCTACGAATGTACCGTAATCGCACTCTATTTGGCCGAAATTGATACTCAATAACGCCAAAGATATCATCAGCGATGACAAAAAACCTAATGTTAAAAAAACAAAGAACAATATCGTTGCATTAAAAATTGTCGATCAAATCGAAACGTGTGAGCCAAAGATTCATTCACGCTCAACCGTCTTGATTTTTTATTTTCATCAATGGTTTGAAAAATAAAATCATGGTTTGAAAACTAATGCACGCGAAATATTGAATTAGACTTTACAAATTACGTTCTTTTTTACTGGAGATTTGCTGCATAACCCGTTACATTTTTACGGAAAAAAAAAAATTACAAACCACGCATCGCGATAGCTGATGGTACTCCGTGATTTGCCACGATCGTTATTTGCTGATGAACTAACATCATATCGTTCATTTGGCATGACTATATAAGCGGTGTCGCCCTCACGCGCTCATATCAAAACATCTGATAATAGTCTAACGAATTTTCTATCACGTGTCATGTTTTTTCAAGGGAATACCATTGTAAAAGTTCAAAACCGAGAGATGAATAAACAGAAGATACTAAAAGCTCAAATTTATTTAAAAAATCATTCTTAAAATATAAGTAACCCATTCTGTCGTAGTTTGGTATTCAAATAAACGACTGTTCCTTCAAAAAAAGATAAAAATGATTGGCAGGTTTATAAATCCTAATTCCAACTAAAAAAATCATTTTGCCCGCATTGCATAAATTTTGTACAATTTCGATTTCGGGAAATAACTATAGACTATGTCGCAAAATTTTTTGACAATAATATTTTTTTCGCTGCTTATTTAAATCAATATTGAGTTTTCCTTTTCCAGGAAAAAAATTAGTCTTTTTATTTGAAAACTGGGTGAATTTTTCAGATTTTCATCTCTGAATGTATGCGCAAAACATTCTTAAGTAGGACAGAGTCCCTCTTGGATTGGGAGATCGAGCGCACACTGCATGAGCCACGTTAAAATTGCTCGTCGTCTATGTCAAGTGCTCTCTTCAGCGTCACATCCTCATTCTAGAAATTATTGACCATAACTCATTGTTTGTCTTATAATTAATCTTGCTAGTTACTCGTTGACGACATCACTATGACGTTAAGCTTATATACGTAAATACATCGGAAAAATAATCGCAGAATGTCGCAGCTGACATTGGTTACTGAATACTTTACTTGATTTTGTCATTATTTATGTATTTCATAGGTAGTGGTAAACTGACTGAAACCATTCGACATATTTATTTGTTTCTCTTTATTTAATGGCGAATTATACATAGGATGAAAATTATTATTGGAGCAAAAAACATTTTCGCGATCGTTGCTTCCTGATGTATAATTGGACGAGTGAGAGAATGCATCTGGTTATTCAGATTTGCAGTAGCTGACACCTGAATAAAACATAAAATACGAAACCAATAATTATGGAGCAAAGAATTTTCGGTTTGTGGAAAAAAGATTTTTTCAAAGTCGTTTGTCTATTATCGATGGATATGCAGAGGAGAAAGAACTTGCCTGGAGCAGAATTTTGGACGATCCAATCGAGAAGAGCACCTACTCGAAGATTGAGAGCAGGTTCACCTGCACCGCAACTTGGTCCTTTATTGATAATACCAATTTGTACGACTTTTCGAGTAACATCACTTTGGATTGTCAAGGGACCACCGCTGTCAAACTGTTACAGGCAATGAAAATTTTTATTCAAGCTTGATTCCCTTGTATCCGCAATGGGAGAATTTTCGATAATTACATAATAGAAATAACGACAGTTTTTACGATAAAAAATCATTGCGATGAGGTCTAGGTTAGTTTTCAAGTCATATTTTCGATAATTACCGCACAAGAATCCCTGTTGGGCTCCTGAGTACAAATATGTCGTTCCGTCGATGTAGGATACATGAATTTACATACACTCGGCGTTGTAATGCCCACCTTTGCTCTCATCAAAACATTTAGTGGCCCACCGACAATGTGATCAGCTCCCCATCCTTTAATCAATGAAAAAATATTACAATTGGTTATGAAAATCAAAGCATAGAGATGGAAAGAACGTATTGCAGAAAAATGATTACATCGGGACAATTATGATGATTGCATTATTTTTAAAACAAATAAATCTTAACCTGGCGAAAATGGAACATCGTCACGGTTTCATACATATTTTGATTTTCCTTATTTCGTTGCGATGATATTTCATTGTACTTGCCTAAAATGTCGGTGTAGAAATTCGAGAATGAATCCCGAGGATGTTGGAATGGCAGGCAAATGGGACTTATAATATCGTTGAATTCGAATTGGCCCGCAACTGTAATGAGCCCTATATCGTAATCGGAAGTTGATCTATCGTATCCTCGATGTGTTATGTAGTGCTCAGTACGCAGGAACTTTGCGCCAGGAGTTTCTTCAACTTTATGGAAAACAAACAGTGAATGTTAAAAGTTCTAGTGGTTAGGCGAATTAGGCGAATCGGTCTTTCGCGAAGAGCTCGAATGGCTCAAAAAGTTTTTAAATCCTTCTTGCTCCAGCAAATCGATGTCATTTTTTGCTAATACACGAAGATATTTATATAGAGAAATAACAAATTTACTCATTTGGAAAAGAGTGAATACTGCGAACGTAATCACTTTTCTACCACTTCATAGACTGACGACCCCTTTGCAAAGAATTCCAATACTTTTTAATATAAATAATGAAAATAAAAAAAATTACCTCTGTCCAAGTTATGTCCTCCAACTAAGACTCCTATCGCATTCGTCTGTCTACCGTCCAAGCAATGGGCTGCGGTAAGAACTTGCCTTTTATTAATAATCGTTCCACCGCAAACAAGTGAACGTGTTGCAATATCGATTATTGCGGCCATAGATGGATATTCGTGCTTTGCTGTTTCTTCGCCACCATAAATTTTTGGCTATTGAAATGTAACAATATTATGACATTAATCAACAATTATTATGTCCTAATACTGATTTATTTTTGAAGATTAAATTTTAATATTTCAAGAAATGAAAATTGATTTTTTAACGACACCAGTTTATTTTATATCATTTTTTTTTCATACGTCTTAGAAAAATACAATATCCAAATGACAGTTTCATCTTGAGATTTATTCCCTTTATTGAAAAATTCGCTTGCCACGTTAATATTTGTAAAAAAATATGCAATCTTTAACGATTTTGTTTTATTTATTATTTGATGAAAACTTACTGCATTTCTTATCCCACAACTGCAAGTATTGGATCGTATTGCTTCAACCGTACAACGAAACGATCCACGAGGGCTGTTTGGGTGTGTGACGAGCTTCAAGGTCAATCGTGAACTTTTACTAGTATAACTAAAACCCCTGCCTCCACAAAAAGGGGCAATAGGTCCATTACCGTCTTGAATTTCTAATCTGTCGTATTCGCAAGCATAGTTCTGAAAAGTCATGATATTGTTAAGAATCAGTGGAAATTCAAAAAAGTAGGGTCATGGTGATTATTTAATTTGAATTGCGGCTAAAATATTGAAGAAACGTAGAATGTAGTTTAAAAACTCCAAACACCAACTTACAGATGGAATGTTGAAGGGATCACATGAAATTTTCACATGCTGATCCCATTCGGTTCTGGCCACCCATCGACAACTTGAACCTGCGACGTACTTTTGCGGATAACCAATATTTTGAATTGTGTAAGCCCAGCCGGGCCGTAGGAATTGATCGAAATTGCAATTCGCTTGACCGTGAATGCTGTCAAATAACGCCACGAATAGCATCAACGATGACAACACACCTAGTTATTAAAAAACCAAATAATTCTAATAAGATAGTATCACGAAAGAATATAAATCGTTTTGTAATGTTTGGATGAAAAATGTTACCACTTTTTGTTTCGAAGTTAAGAGTTCTTGAAATTTTTTAGTTCCTTTTCGAAACGTCGTGACTATCTACGATTTTTAATTCGATAGAATATTCGTGAACTAGATTGTAAAAATTGTGTCATTTTTCTCTCAGGGTTTTGTTATGACGTAAAAAAATGCTTAGTTTGTTTGAAACAAACAGAAAATACTCACTGTACATCGTGACGGTTGGTACTCGGTGAACTGTCACGATCTTTATTCGCTACCGAACTACCTTTAAGGTGTTTTTTTTCACGCGACTATATAAGCGATGGCTCTCATGAGTTTGAGTTGAAATTGCTGATAACGTTATTACATATGTTGTACCGGCTGCTTTAATTATTCCAAGGGTATAATGTGTATACAAAAGGAGCAAGGAGAAATTAAGAAAAAAAAAATAACAGAAGACATTATTAACCCAAATGAGTTATGAAAAAGTATATCTGTGTTTGTAACGTTTCCAGTACTCCTCCAGCTATTTAAATTAATGAAGTCTCGATAACGTTTCATCCGGTGTTTCAATATGGATATAAATTATTGATAGATATATTGGAAGAACGCTCGAAATTTGAGAATTCATTGTTATTCAAATAGATTCAGGTCAATGGCAACGAAAGTAATTTTGCATTCTTTAATAAAATACTTTCGTAAAAAAGTCTTCATTTCTTTCGTACTCTCTAATTATGAGGGATACAATTTTATCATATTTTGCGACGCTGAATTCAAAAATAGTGGGTTATTTTATAAATAAAATGATAGAAGTCCAATTTTTATTCGTTATTTCTTTTTTATTCGAACAATTCCACAGCTCAGTAATGTTTTTTTTCTCTTTCGTTGACACATGAGATTCTTATGAATGTACCAAGTCTCTCCCTGGCAATAAATTTTCTGTGACATTGTTTAGGTGACGCGGGTTTTAGTTTGTTTACTCATTTCACCTCTGTTTTGCCAAATTACAAGGAAATTATAATCTCGTTATAAAGGCCGTTGCGATATTCTTCGAAATCTTGCCAAAAAATAATACATTGTAAATAATATTGAATAAACGTACGTATCAAGTTATTTTCAGTTATTTTTTCCACGAATCATTACGTATTCATGGCTTCATTATGCATAGGCAAACTCAACATAGCCGTAAGTAACCAACTGACTTAATATGTAACTTTTGATCCTAAAGCAAATGCTGCTTCTTCCACGAACATACTTTATTTTTCTTGTACTATTTATTCTACACTACCTCACGTTAGTTCTCATTGATAGAGAGACATTTAGAGAAGTGAATTAAATTTTTTTCCTCATGCTAAGAAGCATCTGAAATTTTACCATAACATTTTGAGTCTAAACATGATTAGTTTATTATTAAGGACTTGAATTATTGTTTCCTAATCTGACTTCTGTCTAAACACTAATTCGTTTAATATTCGTACAATAATGCGACAATTTTAATGTCGTATCGATGTTATGTTGTTGTAAATAAATAGATCAGAATTTTCATGAAAATGGTATATCAACTTTGTATTTTTCTTTTGTGTCTCATGGCACGAGAAGTCAATATTTCGATTTGTTTTCTAACAATTAAGACGTTTGCTAAATTCTTCTATTTTTATCACAAATATCATGAAATTATGATATTAATTGCTACTGGTTCCGAGATATTTCGGAAACATGAAGTTCCGAGATATTTCGGAACATCAATTTTATACATGAATATCTGTAATTGTCATGCCACAATGGACCGAAGTTTTTTTTACGTAATAAGACCTTTACTAAATGCAGGTTTTAGCGATGAAAATATATAGTACTCTTCAGGAAATTCTCACCAAGCCGTCTGCGTCGAGTTCCTATGCAATGACCACCCACTGTACATGAATGTTCAACAGGAAATCATTGTCTTGGCGCTTTGAGCAAAATCCTTGGATTCGATTGTTGTAAATCATTTAAAAGAACTGTAGAGTCTTTAATGTCAATAGAAACAAAACAGTTTTTTAGGACTGATTACCAGCAGTTGGTAGTTGTTGTATATAATTTTTTTTAATCACGATTTTGTTGTTCAATTTTGTTTGAACATAATTTTTATACTGTTCTTTAAAGTTGTTTTTTTGAATTGCGGAATGAATTTTTTCTGAACAAACGAAGAAATAAATAGACAGGATAAAGGAATAAACACGGAGTCTCTGAAGTTTGGAATCTCTCGTCTCCAAGTGTCAATTTCAACGTCAATCAATTGATCAGCTATAGCCAAGGGTCTGTGAGGCACGGGTCATGAGGACGAGTAGACAGTAAAAAAATTCGCGATGGCTCGGCAGTTCCATGCAGGTGATAGAAGGAGCCAAAGTAGGTCGAGGATTTGAGATGAGCCACTTGACTAAAGTGTCGACCGATCAGCATCTTTCATTATTTCATTGAATAATTAAATCGCATCTTTGTCAAAATCGCTGCATATAGGAAAATGAAATATGTGAAAAATTATAAACACAACGATTTAAATCGTTTTTTTTTCTCAACTTTAAGAACGTTCGTTTATTAACAATTTGTGATCATGTAAAAGGAACAGTAACGTGGGGAGAAAAGAGGGTTTGAAAGTGATGTGATGAGCTCGTAACCACTCGCAAGGGTATACGTAGAAAAAAATATAAATGAACAATATTTGCGTTTCATCAAGTAAATTCATTTTCTTTCCCTAGACGAATCTTAAATCAGCCTAATATATAATACACGACATATAGCGAGCTCATACGGTCTAATAAGATGTACGTAACTTGAAGGTTTTCCCAGTGTGATAGTGAATAGTCACGATCTCGGTATTACTTGCCCGATCGATAATACTGAAAATCTAAATGGAAAAATAAAAACATCGTTTTTTTTCACATTAGCACCAAAATGTAGTAGTAGTAACGATCGGTAAACATATGCAATTTTTAGAAATTCGATTCCATACGGGTTTGCAAACGAATTAGAGAGTTTACAAAAGAATAAAGTTCAATGGAGTGGTTGATTATAATATTTAATTATTATTGTATCACATTTATTTGGAAAATGTGGATCATACACTTCTGAATTTATAAGACACACAAAAATACTTATGAAACTATATTTTGTCGTATTCATAATCCATTGGCGAAAATAATACGTTCGCGATTTAATGTTGATGGCCTCTTTCACGTAGAGACGTTCAGATTATTCGATCATGCAGTATTTGTACCCTGAAAACAATAAAAAGTGACTCAACTTTTTAAGTATTTTATGGGAATTGATTACTTAATTATGATTTAAAAAATCTAAAACGAACGAGTTTTTCATGCCAAAGCAGAGAAAAAATGTAAAAATCAAAGAAAACTATATATTCATTTTTAAATATTACGTCTCGAAAAATGAAAATCTGCTCTCGAGATGAAACTCATTCCCTGAATGGAACAAAAAAAGTTTAGTGCCTATTTATACAATTTCTGCCAAAATAATGGAGTGATTTTTGCTTCGCCGAGACAGACATTCAAATTTGCAAAAAATGATCAGTGACGTTGGAAAAAAATGGGACTCATATTGATAATATAATAAAAAATTACCCGGTGGAGTGTTTCGTACTATCCAATCGATGTATGCACCAACTCGAGTGTTTTCAACTGGCTCTCCATTGGCACAAGGACCTCCGGAAGCAATAATCCCAACTTCCACGAGTCGATGAGTAGTCGGATTTTGCCATAAAAGTGGACCACCGCTGTCAAACTATAAGAACGAAAAATGAAAAATAAATTCAGTCACTTGAGTGGAGCTGAACTTCGTTTTGGAGCTGAAAGTCAAATTTTTATTGTCCAATGTCTTAACAAAAACTAATTTTTCTAATTAAAAGAAAAATTGTACACACAAGATAGTAAAAAGGAGAGAAAATAATGTCGAATTAAATAAATAATTACCTGACAGGAATCTTTGCCATCTTCCTGAGTGCACATTTTTGTAGGCGTTACTGTCGGATGGAATCGTCTGCATGCAGCATTTGTAATGACCGTAACTTGCGCTTTTTGTAATACAGTCGATACTGAGTCGACAGGTTGCGTGAGGCCCCAACCTTTGTATAGTCAGCAAAGTTCGTTGGTTACCCAAATAAGTTACGAAATCCATCCAAATATTTCATTACAAATTTTAATCGATTCATAATGCCATCGCAAAATTCTTGATGCGAATTATTTTTTATCGATAATAACTTATAAAATAATGATTTTTTTTTTTACCGTTTAGTTCGACAACGTTTTTCATCTTTTTGAAAACAATTATTTGCATTGCCTGATTCATATTTTCAGCTATTAAGAAATCAATCGTATGTGAAGTTTTGCATAATTTCATTCGACTCACCCAAAATTTCAACACGACTTCCGGCAAATGTATCAGGAGCATGTTGAAATGGGAGACAAACAGGACCAACCAACTCAGTGAATTCAATTTCTCTCCTAACTGTTATGATGGCTATATCGTTATCCCAAGTGAGATTATTGTACAAAGGATTAACATCGTATCTTTCGACCTGATATACCTTTGAAGCGTTTGTGTCGGAACCTGGTTGATTTCATTGAAAAAATAAAAAAATGTTGCTACGTCAGTGTTTTTAATTAATTCAAAGAGATCTGTTTGCAGAAACAAAATCTTCAGCAAAAAAAATTGCTCAATAAGTGGTTTTTGAATAATCCTATTTCGTTTATTCCAATTATTAGTATTATCGAGAATTGCATGTTTTTCTGAAAGTTTAAAAATCAATTGGAACGATATTCAAGAATTGTCACACGAAATAGTCGCATGTCTAATTTGGCTACAATTGGTTGAAGAGTTGTAGAGATAGTAAAGTAGAAAAGAAAACGTTTGGTTTCATATCATGAGTTAAGAGGGCGATATAATAAAATGAGTAAAAACACTTTTTTTAACGAAATATTGGATAATATTTATCGAGGGAAATTCTGTTCGTGTGAAAATTCTGCAAGCAACATTTACCTTTGGAATAGTCATGATCACCGATCAAGATCCCCATGTTATTAGGATCTCTACGAAGAACGCAATGAGCTGCGGTCAACACTTGTCTGTTATTAATAATCGTTGCACCGCAATAAACGAAAGCTTGAGAAAAATCAATCACACCTGCCATCATAGGAAATTCGTTGATCCCTGTTTCTTGGCCACCCACAATTCTATCCTGCGAAATTGCAAAAACATCTTTTTTTTTTCCATGCCACACTAATTCCGCGCAACCTTTTTGTTCATCTATTTAAAAATGTTTCTTTCGTAAGAAAATGAAAAATAATTGATTATTTTTATTTATTTCGATTTCTAAATGTATTTAAAAATGTTCCTTTCGTAAAAAAAAAACTAAAAATAATTGATTATTTTTGTTTGTATCATTTTTCCAATCGAAATGACTGCTGTCTTGAAAATAACATGATTTTTTTCATGCTGCACATTTTTAATTACAATCGATAATAAAATTTTCCGAATATTTATAACTCACAGGATTTTTCCATCCGCATCTGCAGTTTGTGTTATCCTCGTCGGGAGATTGTGCTTGTACGGTACAGAGAAATTGGCCACCGTTGGAGTATGATGAAGTTGTAAGAGTCATGATCAATCTAGGGGTTCTAAGGAGTAAATTGAGAGTCCCTTTACCACAGTAACGATGACCAACAACTTCACCGAGTTGTTTTATTATGAGTGCATCTTCAGTGCACTGATCGGACTAAAAAGGAAACTTTTCAAATAGTCATTTTTCCAAATGCAAAATACTATGGAATTATTGACAAAATTTTGTCTTTTCCAACACAATAATGATGCAGCAATTATTATAATTGCAAGTATATAATAAAAAAATGTACGTTCGTTAATTTTTCACTGATTTTCTGATTGACACTCGTCCCGAAAAAGAAAATTACATTTTCTTTTCAAAACATTTTTGACATTACATTTTGTCTCGTCGACGAGAGCCCAGTCAACTGTTTAAAAATCAATGTTAGACTTTTAACTTGTTGCAAAAACTTACGGGAGGTATGTTGAATGGATTGCAAGAGATTTTAATTGGGAGACTGCTCCTCAAGATCCATCGACAGGAAGTTCCAGATGTGTAAAATTGTGGGTACTGTGGATTGTAAATGTAATAATCTTTGCCTGGTACCATATCTTGGGAATAATCGCAATTACCATACTGTTGTCCATTGATTCCGCCGACCAACAGACCGATAAGTGGTAATAAAACGTCTGGAATATCAAACAAAAAAATTCTTCTAAAAATGGAATATATTGAAAAAAAATCGACTGCCAGAATGTCGATTCACGTTACACGATTCGGGCTAATAGATGGAATATTCTAATCGTTATGTTTTTTTTTCTCACGGTCAATCAGTTGAAAAAGTTATTGGCTATAAAATGTACGTCACTTACAGAACATCGTGAGGAACACAGTGATTTAACTCAATCAGCATTCGCTCGTGTACTAATCATACAGTTTGTTTGTTATGGCTAATATATATAAGCCTTGAGTTGCAAGCGTTAAGCTGACGTGGCTGATAACGTTCTTGCATATTTTTTAACGGGTCAAAATGTATATATTGTTCCAAGGGTAACACGAGTAGAAAAGGTTTTTAAAAATTTCCACGAAAATTGAATTTCATTCTAAATTTATTAGAAACTTAGGGTGAGATAAATTTTTATAGAGTCACAAGTGTTTTGAGGTTTTCAAAGATCTAGGAATGTTTTTTTTTGTTTCTTCGGGAAAAAAAATATCCTTCGGTTCAATATCACAATAAACAACAGATGACTGATAATCATCGCCTCATATTCGCCTTTCTCAGCAGGGATTAGGAGATAAGAGATACGGAATAAATAAATGCAAAAATTAGTCTTGCAATCCACTTGTTATCGTCTCTTCGTTTAAATAAAAAACAAAACAAAAAATTCAGAAATTCGTTATGATTTTGTCGCTTTTTTAAAAGAGCTCACTAACGAAATCAAAAACAAAAGAAATGAAAATTGGTGAGCACTTATAAAAAAAAGCTGTAAAAATGCATCTTTCGTGACTGAGAGTACTTAATTAAAAAATGAAAGGTCATTGTACTCAGGGCCTGTTATTTTTTTTCTAGTTGAATAAAGATTTCATTTTTATCAGCAATTTCTACAATCAGGCATTGTTTTTTTCCTGGTGCATTGCAATTGATAACGGGTTAAAGATTGAATAAATAAAAATAGTAAACGAGGGCATTAAGTATTTTAGTATTTCATGGTAAACTGAATGAATATTTATCACTTTTTTTTAATCTTCAGGAAAACAAAGAGTCGAAAAACATGCAATTGTCTCGACGTAATTAAATTTTATTTTTAATGGTACAGGTAAATCATAACAATTTGCTTCAACTGGTGATTTACATTCTGAAATCATTTAGATTCTTACTATTTTTGCACGATTTTACTTCGCAATTCCTCCCAAAGGACAAGTTGTCGTTACTTAAAAATGATTATTTTCACCAATATTTTTTGACGGACAAACATAGACTTTAGGAATCAAATTGAATTACTTTTGGTTAAAAGTAAGACTGGGTTTATTTTTTTTCCACATTTGTTCAGTAGTATCCACAATATGAGAAAAAAAATATCTTCGATCTTATAGGCTAAACATTACGATTCATTTTTGTAGAAATACTTTTAAATTTGTTGGCTTTTTGCGCTGCACCGTAAAGTGGCTCTTTCGTGGCAGTTTCAGATACTAATAATGGTATCCATGGTAACGTCAAATTTCGACAACACACACAAATCTCAAGCTAACCTCACTCAGTGGAAAATCATCGTCCGAATTATTTAAAAGTATTTACGCCGGAATAAGAATATCGTTCAGTGTATGATGCAAATGCAACTAAAAGAAATATATATTTTTCTCATCGTTCCTAATAATCTGTGAACGATTGTAAATAATGTCTTACTTTTATAGCACAACTGTTACGGACGCTGACAGCTACACTGACAAGAATACACGAAAACATGTAAGTTTTTGACAGTTTAAATTTAGAAGCTGTTTATAAATGTTTGAATCGAGTACAAATGGTTTCGAAATTCCATCCGTATCTCTTCCTGTTTCGTGGCTTTCTCTCCACGTGCAAGTGACAATGTATCATTTTGTTTCTCAATCATTTACCTTTGTATCCTGATGGTTAATATTCTCACAATGATTGTAAATACATGTATATTCGTTGATTTATTCTAGTGCACAGAATTTATCTCTTTCTTCACTGCAAAGGAACACGTTTTTATACATTCTTGCCATGCAACGACTTCAGAAATCTGAATATTCAATTTTTCTTCAACCCTTCAGTTTTGCCTTCTTTTCTCGATTGTGTTTTGAATAATAAAAACTGATTTCTCAAATAAACTCGTTCGTTGTTATATTTCTTTTGGATAAACAATATTGCTAAGTTGTTAATTCCAGTGATACTTGTATTGAAAGCTCTTTCCAGCACACATTTACACCCGTAATTCGTATTAAAAAGTCTCCAAACCTGTTTAGAAATTTTTCAAAATATTTTGAATGGTACAGGGTATGGGACGCAAAGTATCATTGAACGAGTATGAGATTGAGCCAGTCCATGGTATAAAACATCGTCGGAAACACCCAGGGAGAGCTGTTTCCCGGACGAAAACATCAGAAAATGGAGACAGTAATCGCGTGGATCCTAAAGCTCAAATTTCTCCTGACAAGTATAGACGCCACAAGCATAAAGAGAATGAGAGGACGAATATTCAAGTTGAAGACTCCGTACCAATTGGTAATTATTTTTTAATCCATATTCAAACATATAAAATATATTTTCTTGATAATGACAAAGAGAATATGCATTTGGTATTGGAAAACTCATTTCCTCAACAGAAATCGTGGAAGAGCTCAAAGAGAAGAATCTTTTACTGTCGAGAGCGAAAAACAAGTACACGAAATTGGAGAAAAGTTTACACGAGATACAAAGTGAGCGTGAAAAATTGAAGAATTTGTTGGACCAAAGAGACAGCGAATTTGGAGAATTACATCGTCACCAAAAAGAGTTGACTCGACTGGTTGAGACGCTGGAGCAAGAGAAATTACATTTGTCAAAAATCACGCAAAGATTGAACGACGAAAATGTGCAGTACAAAGAAGATGTCTCGCTGCTTAAAATTCTTATCTATCGACTGAATGTTGAGATCGAACGATACCAGGACAAAATAAGAATATCCAAACAAGACGGAGAACGAAATGAAGATTTGCCTGAGCTCGGAGGCGCAGACATTGCTTCAGAAAATAAGAGAATTTCTCAGGCCTGGGGACGAGTTAATCTTCACGCTCTTGGACCGCTTTTGGAAGCCTATCAAGAAAATCTGGAGGAAAAGGAAGATTTGATAAAACAGTATGGAAACGAGATGAATCATTTTAGTGGAAGATGCAAAGAAGTCGTTGCTGAGAATGAAGCTTTGCGCACAGAAATCGAGGAATTAAAGTCACAGGTATAAACATTTATATATTTTTTTCACAATTGCAAGCCGAAAATCTCATTGGATCACCGAACAAGAGTATAAATTCCAAATTATTTCTGATGCTAAACACTCTTTGTTGTTTCAGTACGAAAAGCTTACGAAGGAAATGAAAACATTGAACGAGGACGCTACGATCGTCAAGGAACAGAACGATCTCTTGACGAAACAAATCGCGGTCCAAAAAATCCAAATTCAAGACATCCATGGATTGTACGAGAAAAAAGTAGAATCAATGTCGCAGGACAACAATAAATTGCACTCGGATTATTTGGCCTGCACGACGGAATTAAGCAATTTACGTGGAAAGTATGAAATACTTAACGAGGGTTACGAGAAATTGAAAAAAAATACGGAAAAAACAATGCCTGTTTCCGTTCACACATCCGCGATTGAAGAATGTAAAAGATTGTTCGAAGAATTGAAAATTCAGTATGATACGGAGAAAAAAAAATTGACCGATCAGGTGAAACGCCTTGAAGAATCGAATCCACAAAATGAACGACAATTAGTCATCATCACGGCCGAACGGGATCAACTGAAACGACAAACGAAGATTTTGGAAAAAAATTTAAAGTACATTCATCTAAAAACTAACGAATTACCATTAAATAATAAATACGATAGAAAATCCTAATTAAAAACGTTTTTAAAAAAAAATTTCATATATTTTTGATTACAGACGAACGCAATATAAATTGGAATATTTACAGCGAAATGTTTGCTCCATTCAAATCTCGAGAGATTCGTTCAAAAGACAATTGCACAAAACTACATCTTATTGCGAACAGTTGGTGAACGAGCAAGAAAAACTTACGGCTGAAAGGGATAAATTAATATCTGTGTTGAATGAACGTGAAAAGGAAAATGAAAATATTCACTATCTGGGCAACAATATCGCTCACAGAATGGGAAATTTGAAAAGTCAATTACAAGTAATTATTTTTATTTTTAATATTCAATCATTCTTCCCATACCGTAGGAAAATCAGAAAAATTATTTGAATTATTAATATTGTGTCTGTTCTTTAATTTTTAAGCTTTAATTCATCTCTGAAGTTGAGCCGTTTCAACAGAATATTTTATTTTTTCATAATGAATATTCTCAATTTTTTCACCCCCATAATGTTGATCGTTTACAATTTTTTTCCAGATCGTTCAAAAAGGAGCGAAAGAGCAATTGGAGTCGGTTGAGAAGCACATAAGAACGCAAGAGAAAGGAGTGGGTCGATTGAAAATAGACTACAACCGTGAATTGCAAAGATTGAAAAATCTCCTCAAGCAGAAAGAGGACGTGATTGGTAAATTGCAGCGAGAGAAATTTGCCACACGAGATAATTTGGAATTAGTTTGGAGAGCTGCAACCAGTGACGACAAAAAGGTCAAGGACGCGTTGAAAAACACCAAGATTCCCAATATTTAAAATACCAGTTTGAACCAAAAAGTGCCTGCGTTCGTTTCTACGAGTTAACGAGCTTTAAACAAGCGTTTTTTTTTTCAATCATAATTGCAATACCGTTTACGAATGCGTTGAAAAGTCGTAATAATTTTACACAGTCAAATAATCTAGTCATTGTTATTGTTAGTATAATTGAAATAATTATTAATCGTTATAGAAAAAATGACGATTGAAAAATGCCGAAAGACTGACAGATTTATCATATTCATTATTATTATTATTATTATTATTATGGTTGGTGATGGAATTATGAGAGCCATTTTGAAGGGAAAATACAAAAAAATGTATTTTCTCATTATCGACACTTTCAGTTCTTCGTTGTTAGTTAAAAAAAAATCACAAAATATATACAATAAGATGAATTTGGAAAAAGAAAACTTGGATGTAGTATTTCGTAATACTTTTCGCAGCCTCTATTTCTTCTAAACATACTTTTGATACATTCTTTTCACATTTTTTTTTTTAAATGTGTCATTCCAACGTTATTCTACAGAATTAAGATCAAAAAATCTCGAAACGAACTGAAAATACTCACTTTATTTTTATTTTTTTTAATTTACTGACTTTTTTTTGGTATTATGATGATTCATCTTCATTTGAAGAATTTATTCGGCAATGTGTGCAGGTGGCTCTCATGATTTTATCAACTACTGTATTATTATAGTCAATCAATATCCAATATGTCAACATGATGGATGAATCCGTCATATTTACAAGTGTCTGAATATCTCTGAACTCCTCGTGACCCTCCAGTCACATCATTACTCGGACACGCCAATGACAAATTCCGCAATCACGTCTCGTTAAACTCGACAATTGTGCAGATTCGGTTCTCTAGGCCGAACGAGACAACGTCTAATTTGCATCTATTTTTATTTGATTCTTGATTTTTTAATGCTATAGATGTTTTTTTTCTTTGGTTTTTAATACTTCATTTTTTTACGAGTCTTCCGAAATCTTTACGTACAGGCCAGAACGAAATTTAAAAATGGAAAAAATTTAATGCTGACATGAAAGATTCCATATTCTGTGTCAAAAAATTTGTATACCTTGGAACCAATCAATCAAATCATTGAAAAAATATTAAATGAAATCCGTATTTTTTTTTCCTTTTTAAATAAAATCATTTAATGGAAAAAAAGATCGAGGACAAAATATCCTCGGTGACTGGAACTTCAATACACACATATTTACGATATTAAGACCAAGTGTCACCTGCCTCCATTCAGTGATGACATCAACAACGTCAAGTGGCAAAGTCTCGGGAGTTACATTGATGGTCCCAAAGTCTACATTTCCAAAGACTACCCATTAAGTATCTATTATTACAAGAATGACTTCATTGTAATTGACATTTTACATAATCGAGACTGCACGTTATTTTGATACTTCATCGTTTGCTATTAATCGAACTTTTGACTTTTAATTGTGACACGTTTCGTAAATTAGTGATTTTAAACAAACGTCCACGTTGTAACAAATAATAAATAATAGAATCAAAAAAACAGGGTTATCTAAAATTTTCATGTTTGTTTTACTTTATGTAGGAATTTTGATGGCCTCGTAGCAATTTTTTGAAATTTTTTGTATTTATTTCTCACAGTTTGGAGTTAAGTATAAAATATTGGAGTGAAACATTTTAAAAAATCAATGAATCAATAATTTTTTGATTCGCCAGACAATAAAATTTCATAAATTCATAATTTTACGAGGTTCAATCTATGGAAATTAATGTCATTTAACGGGGTCTCTCTGGCGAGGTTGACATTTTTGACACCTGTTAATTTTTTGTTATCGAATACGATAATAACGTAGTTCTTGGAAATCGAATCGTCGAATTATGGATCTTCCATAAAAACGTCATTCGTAAAATATATACCAGAAGCTCGTTGGCATATTGACTTTTGACGTTCTTAAAAAAAAAAAAAGGTGGCGTCTTAGTAAAGAAGATAAAAATACGCACATTCTAAAAACGTAGTTTGTTCGAGCGTTATTTACAAAAATTTGAGTTCAAGAATTTTTGTCCATACAACGAAAGTGTTTTTGTGTCTATTTATGTCAGTGCTATTGAAACAACGTATTCGTGAAAGACAACATGGGTTACGTAGTAGGTTTTCCTTCGAAAATATACGACGAAAAGTACAAATTATTTTCGAGTCATAAAAGTTGATAAAACTTTTAAAATATTATGTGAAAAATACGAAGTATGAACGAGCAATAATTGGCGAATAAATGTCATGAAATGGAAGTTACGAGTCGAGCTTTTTATACAGGAAGTGGAATAAAAAATTAGCATAAAAATCAACATTTATACTTTTACTTGGCAGTCCTACACGCAGTGGACAGTTTATTGCGTATTTTTTATTTTTGTGATAAAGAATCATGTACAGATACGACCGGTTGTGTTCGCTCGAAACCTGTTTTAAAAAGTTATTCATTTCGATGTACAGTCTGTATACAATATATACATATATTGCGGAATAATCTACACGTGTAATGACTCAAGTAGTGCTTGCACGCTCGATGTCGGTCATTGTTGATGCAACGGCTTGCGACCCTTCCAAATTGCTATCATTCACGCATCGTAAGTGATCATTACATTGCTGACGAGACATCCAGATGATATACATTCGTTAAAATAAATCTTACAAGATAAGGCCTATTCTGTCGGTAACCATCAATAGCCGTAGCATTGAATTCTCAAGGTCATACGAGAAAAACGTTTTAGTGATTTCGGGTAAATAGCAATTTAGAAGATTAGATTTCTCAAGTCGCGATACGATAATTGCTCTACAATGTCAATATCTCTTATCCTCTGTTCTTGCATCGTCTAATCTACGAGTTTTTACGTCTTCGTATATTTTTGATCTTTCAAGAGGGAAAAATTGAAAAAGCATTTTTCGTTATAGAATATATTTTCCTACTTCGATTTGTTGAGCAACTATTTGAGGTTAATAATTTCGATGCATAAAAGTTCCAGTTCTTGGCAGTTAACGAAAGTTCTGAAAGAGCTCAGTATATTCAAGTAGTTGCGAACATTTATTCGCAGTGACGAAATAATTAAACGATTGTGAACATATTGTTTGAAAAAAAAAAACAATTTCATCGCATGAAACGCCTCTACTGGAAAAAAAAAATACTAACCGGACTTTCACGTATGAAAAAAAGAGAAAACGCATGGTTTGTTGTCGAAAGATATTTTGTCAAGTTACAAAAATCTCTACGTTTCTCGAGATCTTGTCCATTGGCACAATTCGAAATTTTTATCAATCAAATTTTTCACTTTAAAAACATGGGTTATTTATTTTTTCTTAATTCAATATTGTGACGTTCATTTATATCGTCCAATTAATTGAATTTAATTATCACAATATTATCACGAACTCTCGATTAATCATCCACTGGGTTACTAATATGATGAGAAGAAAAAATTGATTGTAAGAGGAGAAATTGATTTTTTGGCTGCGTAAATCAGTCTTTTAGTTTCTCTAAGATCCGATGGCGCTGGCGTCGGGTGTTCTCAGAGAGTCAAAATGTCGTCTGCTAGGCGCGTCGTCTGGAACCGGGTCGCATTCGTGACGCGAAAATTGTAGCGCGATAAGCGATAAAGTGATTAGCTCTCGAGTGTTTTGCTTCGCTAGTGTTATTTCGTGAGTTAAATATTTCGCGTGTGTATTTTTCACGTTCGAAGTAAAAAAGAGGCAACGAACGTCGATCCCGCGTAAGAGAAAAAAAACGAGAGTGACGGGTTTTGTTGAAGAGCAGAGAGCGCGCGTGGCTGTCGAACGTCGTGGCACAAAACGTGTGCATATATGTGTATGTGTGTGTTGTACGTAACTGTGACACAGTCGAAAGCCGGTGAGCCATTGATTTTTTTTGCTCGATTTTTTTTCTTTTTGCGTCATTCCTCTTTGGCATTGGATTCGCGGATTGACACTGCGCTCTGATCATCACACGAGAAAACGTCATTTCGCCACGACGTTCGAGCAGCCACTCGTTTCGTTACTCTGCCTACAATGGCACTGAAGTTTGCATCGTTAGACTGCAACGATGTCTTTTTTTTTCGAAAAACAGTGCACTCTTTCTTAGATTTAAGCGACGACAATAGATCGTCCATGTTCTTTTAAAGAAAAAAAAAATATATCACGAAAATCTGTTTATTTTGATCATATTAGCAATTTTAAAATGAATAATAATACTTTTCTATGCGTTTCAACGATGCAAATTTCAATTGCCTTTTGTAACTATTTTACGAACGAGAATGAAATGAGAATTTTTCTATTGAGAATTTAACGACGGATTTCAATCATTTTATTCGTAAAACTACGTAACACATGAACATATACGTGCATCTGTAATTTTATTGCTTCGATGTTTTCGTGTTAAATGTCATAGTTCCGGCCGTCACATATTCTGCCACCTGCTAGGATAGATTTTTGTATATCGAACAAATATATTTATATGCACGTAAGCTTAACAGTACAGAAATAAATTGCAGTCGTAAATAGATTTTTTCGTATGCTTTTTTTTGTCACACATCACTAGACGTTAGAAAGGCATATTCGAATCTCGGAGAAATGAAACGAAAACGAAAATTGACATATCACGCTTTCGTCCAGACCATGCAAACTGCTGTGTGGACTTGATCGAGTTTATTACGCAAATTATCGCCTCTACAGACATTCTTTTTACGGCTCTGCTATCTTTACGACTTTTTCTAGATTAGTTTTAGCTAATATTCGGTTCGTTCGCGAATTAACATAAAAGTAGTTTCCTCTATACGAATGTACCTGGGATGCGCGATTTTTCAAAGTAAAACAGTACGCTCTTGCAGGCGAATTATTATTATTATTATTTACTTTATTGAATTGCAATGTTCCTATTTTTGAAGGTGTTATCTTTTTCGTACGTAAATTCTATTTACATATTGAAACTTTTATCGTTTTGTCTCGCACGTCTCGTTAAATATATGAGAATTAAGATTTTCGTTCACTCCCATCCGTAGAGGCAAACGTGCGAACTGTCAATAGGCGACATTGGGCTACCGTCGTGTTTTCTTCAAGCACACTTACACATTATACGTAACGTGTATATAGACACAACCGCTCGAGCGTTCACACCATCTCGACACGCCGCGTAAATATTGGGTTCGCTCACACGCAAATGCCGTTTCGAATCCCGCCATATTGCTATCGTGTAAATTATCTACTTATGTATAAGTTTCATGTGTTTTCGTTGTAGAAACGTGTGTTATCGAAGTTTGCAACGATTGAACTGCACGAAACACTCTACTTCATTCATCAATTTTGCTATAATTATAATCGTGGAAATTCGTTTGATAACCTCTTTTTTAGGTTTTGAGAAAAGTTTAATCTAAACTTTGCTGCTGTAAATCGAGACATAAGTCGACTGGAAACAAATCCATAAAAATAATTCAGTTTATACGATTGTTTCGTCAAAGCGCCGCTCTACGGAAACTGAAAATATGTTAAGGACGTATTCAGGGCACTATTACGAAGTCTATTTATGGCTCTATGTGTATCTCGTATTCGAGAATTCGATAATTGCCGATAACAAAGTTTTACAAGCATTCTTATGGGGAGCAATAGAAAGATTGACATTTCACGAAATAACTCTGAAACTTTTCACCCGATTTTTTTCGTTTCTTTTCCTCTGAATTACGGAGAAACATACGAAAAAGTTTGTTGCAAACAATTAACATTTGAACGTTACTATTACGAGACTACAACGTTAAGGATTTTTTAGTTATGAATATTTAGTTTTTGTTTTTTTTTTCCAAATAACCTCTTTTATGAATGTACACGATGGAGGAACATCAACAAAAAAGTAGATATATATATATACGTAGCGTTTTAGGGATCAAGTTCGATCATCGCCTGAGAAACGTGTTATCTTTTTCGTAGTACGTTCGCGGGTCTATCTGATGATGACAAAGAGATGAGGCAACAAAAAGTAACTACACAATTGTTCAACGATAACAGAGAGATTAAAATAGTGACATTTTTCAACTCGTTCTTAAAATTTTTGTCGAACCAATGACAAGTTTTTATTTTATGATATGAATACCAAAAGCTTGAGTGAGAATTGAGGTCACGTGGTAAATTCAGGCCACGTGTGTTTTTTTTTCGACAATAAGTAAGAAAATGAAGCACGTTTTTGTAAATAAAAATGAAAATTGTTTTCAAAATGTCAATGTGGAGAACAATGAATCGACTTTTTAAAATTGAAATATTTACTACGACAGAAATATATATTACTACCTGTCAATAAATCAATCGAATATGAATAGATAATTATATTAATTTCTCAAATAACTTTACAGGATTCTTAATTAATACAAATTTTACAACTATGGAAGTTTCTAATGAGAGAACGTGGACACAGTCACAAAGGATTATTTCGTATCTCACGATGCACATTTTATAATTGCAGCGAATGACAGGTAGCTTTATAATAGAAAATAACGAGGATTATGTCTCTCAGCGTGATAAAAAAAACAAACATATACGTATGTGAAACAAGAGGAGGGGAATGTCGGTGCGTCAGTGCATTAAAAAAAAACACAAATAAAATGTCCCTCAATAAATCCCTCAGAGTCGTCAATTTTTCCAACACTTATCGCGATTCTCCACGTGATAATTTATTGATTATTTTTTCTTGCAACATTTTTCACTAAACTTCAACAAATATGTAATCCAAACAGAAAAAAATGACCGATAAAAATTCGAAGAATATTATGTAAATTGCTCAATACGATGAGCTCATATTTTTCTTTATTATTTATTTTCTTTATCACAGTTTCCGAAAAACCAGGTATTTTTGTGACTATTTCCTTGTCGTTTTGTCAAAACCTGCAAAAGTTTCAAGTTCGTAGACCGGACGGAGATGTTTACTAATGAAGTCAATGACTTTCGGGCCTTCTTCCTTCCTTTTTATCATACTTGACTTTTTGTTCATTCGTGCGGTAGGTATCTCAGGCAAAAAATCGACCCTCGAAAATTCTACGGTCATATGTACAGATATATAATATTCACGAGGATCCTGACAGTTGTAACTGGCCCGGAAGTGAGGCACCGTGGCGAAGCTTACGTCATTGTACTCGCACTCTTTTCTCTCGCTCCCTGTTCTGTCTCTCTGCCCACGCGCCAATTAATCCCTGCAATTGCCACGATTCTCTTTGTGACAACATCGTTCCGCGCTTTTCGCAAGTGATATAAATCCTCTCGTCTCGGTCCTTTATTACAAATCTCGCTACTATTTACAAACTCGTTTACGAAATTTACGTGCATGTATTTTGCGTTCTTATTATTATTATTATTTTTCATTACTGGAGTTAAAATGATCGATTAATATTTGAAATTTTGATTAACGTGTCTTTACCTTCCGAAACAACGTCATCAAAGAAAAAATTCATGAAAACATTGTTTTTCATTTTAAATTAACGGCTTTGTTATCCAAATTGAAAGAAATATAAATTTACAGAATAAGAAATTTTTACACATTTTTATAATGTATAAAATATCATTTTAAAGAAATATGTCAAAGAAATGTAAAAAAAAAACGAAATATTTACTACAAAAATATTAAATAATATTTGGGATTGTAGGAAATTATTGTAAAAATATATTTTCAATATTCTCGATTACTCGTTTGTACGGAATCTGATAGAGTGTCGAATGAACGTTTGTACAGACGTGACTATTATTATCCTAATATTCATTGCCTTCTCAGAACTCACTTCCACCTCTTTTTCTCTCTTATTGTAATACGAGTTCGTAAGCAAAGTATTACACGACTATAAACGAGATATGAAAATATTCGTAAGACTCTTAGTGCGTGATACTTAATAGCACGTGGGTAGAACCAAAGAGATATTGTAACAATTATAGTAGAGTGTTTATTCTTGCAATGTAAACGTGTTATTTTTTTCCCAAACATCGAAATTTGGCTGATTGAGCAAATGGAGTTTGGATTGTCTGAAATTTTCCGTAAATTTCTTGAGTAATATGAATCCGGTTCAGAAAAATAAAGTTTTAAATACATCTTATATTGTGATTATTTCTGATGTCCCACAATCGTGGTAAATAAATAGTATAAAAAAATGAAAACTGAAGCATAAAATGCTCTGCGACTCGGTAGTCGTTAAAAAGTGAGGTTAGGTTTGCCAAACTGCGACGCCCGGTCATGCCAAATATGTCAGTGCTATTCTCATTTTTACCGGAAATTCAAACTTTCACACAACTTAATGCTTAATATATATGGTGAAGTTCGTATTTTTGATTTTTTACATGTTTAATCTACCAGATTTCCCGTTTTCAATTACCTCAGTTGTATAAATAGGAACACAACTGTAATCAGTACTTCCGGTTGACTTTCTTCATGGACTACATGCTTTCACAATAAAAAAAACTCTCGATTTGTCGATTTTGGTATGAAAAAAACGAAAACGTCAATATTCTCAACATTTTAGGAATAAATAGATCAAGTTTTCATCTAATTATAGAAAAACATTCCAGTCCCACGTGGATTCGCCGTGAATCGTGTACCACCTTGAAATTTCCGTTGAATCAATTGTAAATTGGACAAAAATAGGGAAAAACTTATTAAACGATAGTTTCATTCGTTTCAAACTTGAAAATTGCTCTAATAATTTAAAAGCTGTTAATAATTATTTAATTTAAAGGAAAAGAAACAATTAGCAACGTCCGTTTAATGCAGACGTTCAAAGCCATGCGATGAGACGAGACACGCGACTGCGCTTGGCTATGCGATGCGAACGCCGCCAAGTGGGCGCTGAGCGAAGTAGTGCGGCCGTGTAGCTTGAGCCGCCGTTTATGCCACCGAGCGCGATGTGCCGGCTGTGCTCGCCCCAATAAACAAACGCACAGCGTCGTCGAACGTACACGCGAGTGTTCGGAGAGTCTCACCGGGAGAGCCCAAAAACAAAATATTCGTGAATATAATTTTCGTGTGTTGAGTAGTCAACTTATTTTTCCACTTCAACTTGTTTCGCTTCATCGTAAATAATTATCGAATCATAAAGGAGCGCGCTCAACTTTTGTTTTGTTTTGGCTCTGAACGGAATAGTGGCAAGAGGTAAATAGAGCGAATAGAAAGGGAGGGAAAAGAAATTCGTGGAAACGTTCGGTGAAAAAAATATATAAATTTTGGACCGATCAATTCGATGTTTGTACGTTGTACATGTGAGTATCAAACCAGCCATTGAAACAGAGGTTTTACAGCCTTAGTTCGTAGCAGAAGAAAATGATCGAAAAACAAAATCGTGGTATCGAAAAATAAAACCTTGATCGAGTGGAAATTGCGAGGGTTTATGAAACGAAAATGTTGGTTGAATCGTGAGTTCGGGAATTATATCGATCAAAGGGAAAAGAAAATGATTGAAATGTGATAGATTAAATAAAGAAAATTCTCATTTCGTGCTTATGTGCGTGGCTGCAATTCTACGCAATAAAAAAATATAATAATATCGTTTTTCGTCCATACGTGCTAGTAGCGTGAACAAGTGAGTTTCTGGTGAATCCGAAGTGTTTTTTACGCATATTTATTGCGAAGTGTAAACGTGTGTTTTGACAAAGAAAAAAGAAAGATAAATAGAAACAACGTGAACTCGCGAAGAATTTAGAATGGCGTTGTCGAATAAAGCGTCGGGGACACGCGCTATAATGGATTTACGGTAGTGCTTTGTGAAAACGGTGAATGATTTTCGATCAAAGGGAATCATGGAGTTCGAGCTGGACGGTAGCCTCAAGGAGTGGGCCAAGGACAAGCCCTTGAGCATACTGCAGCTGGATCCTGCGGATAGGGCTGTTCTCAGGATAGCCGGTGAGTCATCATTTTAGTTTTTTCCTGTTCTTTAATTTTCCAATATTTCCGTACATTATTAAGCCGCTGAGTAGCATTACAGCAAAAACAAAAAATACACGGTTTCAGAGAAAGAAACGATCGAATCGAAAATTATTTCAATCGACGATTTTTGTGTAAAACTTAAACACAATTATCATTATTTTGCGGTAAATTATTAAATTTTTGTTACTATTCAAAGTCAAACGTGATTGATATAATTTTTTTTTATATCTCCCGGCTGCTCACCTGAGTAAAAAGGCGGGAGATCTACGGGTTTTGATATTTTTCGAGTTCATTTTATTGACACGACGTCATTGTTGTGCGTTTACTTTGGTGCAGCTTCCTGCTTCCGTTTGAGTGTAATAGTCAATCACGTCCCGGTAAAAAAAAGATGCTTGAGATACGTCATTCATACATAAAACATACGTACATACCTATATAGACGCGAGGTTCTGCACAAAATCGATCTGCCAATGTCGTCCTCCATTTTTTTCCGTCCGGCACGTTGCAGTGTCATAAAAACAATGCGCTATTCGGTAAGCAGGTTTTTCCTATTGGCTTTATTCGAATCGGATTCTTATCTGATGAACCGCGTTTATTACGACTCCCAGTCGTTAAAAAGAATACTTTTTTCTCATATTGACAGTCAATTTAGAATTCCTGAATGTTTTTACCCTTTTTTGGCATTGTTCGAGTCTTTGTCACGTGTATATTGGGGCTCGAACAAACGTGTGAATTGAGGGGGTCTTTGAAAGCATTAAAAAAGACCGCTTAATACACACCGAGTCACTTTTTTTTCAACGAGTTTTTACAACCCCAAAACGCTACTCACGTGTAAAAAAAAAAATATATATCTGTCTCCTGGAAGTTGAAAATTTTTTTGGATTTTCTTCTCCTGTTCTACTCGGAAGAAATTTTTTTTACGACTAAATGCTTACGAAATTTTGGAAAATTTGACGGCATGTTTGGAGAAAAATTCGAATTATTTCTTTTCTCCAATCTGTTCCGATGTGTTCATATATTCTTTTATCTTTTTATCTTCAAGACGATGAAATCAAACTTCAAATAGATTGAGATTTAAGCGTACAATTTTTCGTCGATTTTTCTCGATAATATAATTTCTATAAATGAACGTTCTATGTTGTACATCTTCAAAAAAAAAAAAGAAATCTACACACAAGGCTCTTTCGCCTGTAAACACTTGCTATGCGAGCTTTGAGTAAATCAAACTCGTCTTTTGTGTGTTGTTCGTCGACGTTCGTACAACTGTGGCAATGTAAACATTACCGAATGACGAGAAACGAAGCGTTTTCATCGCTCGTACGAAACATTATTTTCGTCGCTTCCGCGCAAAATTGTAGAGATAGAATATTTACGTTAAAGTATCAACTCATTCTTTATCTCGGGTCGATAATAATAATAATAATAAAAACACTTAGTAATGATAATAATAATTACAATAATAATAATGGAAACGAAAGTAAAAACAGTTGAACAAAGAACTAACGTTATCTGTTAAAATTCAAAATATTGGATGATAACTTTCATTCGACCAAACGAATTTCGTCATCGTTCTCTTATCGTGGCGCGAGACAACTAATGGTTTAAATCCACAAAGAAGAGGGATAAAGAGGAGACGAGGTAGCAAAAGGGAAAGAATAAGGTTTGTCGAGTCCACAACTGTGGACTCTCGAATCTCGTGGGTGGAAGGCCCTGAAGAAAAAAGGAAGAAAGAAAGCAAAGGAGAAGTGCAAAAACAAAAAAAAAGAGTCCCAGGACACGAGGAGTAGAACAGTGAGGCAGGATGAGGACGATGAACGACAAAAGGAAAGCGGAACCTTGATAGAATAAGAAGAAGCAAAAGAGAGAAAGGAGTTGAGTTAGAGCGGAAAAAAATGAAGAAGAGGTAGATCGTGCCGCCTTGGGCGCAACGGTCTTCGGGGTCACCTCAAACGAATATGTGTGTATATTGTTTCGTCGTGCGAGTTTCTACGTATATGGTCCATTCTGCGTGCTAACAGAGATACGTCGATGGTATTGGAGTTTGTAACGTTCGATCGTAGCAGAAAATCTTTTATTATTCATTGTTGATTCAAATTCTTTAATTGTTCTAATTTATCGGCGCGATTTAGTTTCTAGGTCTCAATAAACGACTGTCTAGATATCGTTATTGAAAAATGATCATAAATTTTTTGCTCTGCTTACGAGAAAACAGAATTTTGTTGCATTCCATTGATGCAAATTTCAACATCAAATATTTCGTTACGAAGTCCAATGTTTTTTTTTTCTCAATAGGAACAATGTTCAATTGAAATTTTAGCTGTTGATCTTAATTGGAACCTGAATCTGTAAAAATATGCTAACGACTTTGCTAACTCAGAAAATAAATTTAAAAAAATTGAGATTGAAGAAAAAAATATTAATTATGTTTTGATTGAAAGTCCCATATATAGATTTTATGCTCTGGACAAAGGACTTTGTATGTGAGTTTTTAAAGCGAGAAGGAACAGAGTCTCTCGGGGTGCAAAGCTGTGTGCGTTTATGTGCATATATGGGTTTCAATACCTGTAGACATTGAGTGCATCGTGCCATGGGGTACTGTGCTGCTAACACGTCGAGACACACATATCCATAAACTCGGTCTGTGTGGAAAAAGCACATGGAAAAAATACGAACCAGTACAGGTTAGGATGTAAATGCAAAAGCAGCGAAAAATCTCGTGTCTGATAATTTCTATCTCGTCTCATAATTTTGCACAGTTGCAAGCTCTTTTTTTTCTTCTTCGTGTTGCGATGTTGTTTTTTCTTACAAATAACTCTGAGCTTCGCTGGTGAATGTAAAAATATTTTCTATAGGAAAATAAATAATTTCTGGTAATTATTTATTCTCAGGATATATTTATTGCAAGGTTCTTTGAAATTGAAAAAAAAATTACTATACTTGACTTCCAGTTTCCACCATTTGATAGTATTTTTTTTTCTTCAATCGATATTGACGAAAGAAGTTATTACAATTATGGTAAATTTCATGAAATTTGAGTTTTTTCATATAAAGTTTTACGTGACCTTGAATGTTCTTTCTATCATTTGGAATTTGCAACCTCTTCAATGTTCGTTCCCGTTCGACGAACCCGTGAGTTTCAAGATTGAGTGATCGTTGTCTTAAAAGCACCGACCTGCCAATCGACTTGATTCGTCTGTCAAGTGCCCCCCCATGAGAGATATATTTAATAAGTTCGCGAATCGAGAACGAGAGAGAAAAAGGGGAACTGACGCAGGGCAGAATAAATGAGAGGAACTATAATATATTCGTTTAAAGTGAAAGTATACATAGGGTGTCTCGAAATTAAATGTCAAAAAAGATTCATTTTGTTTTGTCAACATTTTTTCTGTGGTAACTCAGTTTTCCGGGCGATAAAAATGTCTCAATTAATTTTTTTGCCTAAAATTTTGAAAAAACTTGTCGGAAACATATTCTATAACATTTCTTTCTTCTTTTTCTTCTTCTTTCTCTTTCTCTTTCTCATCCTTTTCCTCTTTATATAAATACATATACTTTATACATCTCAGATGTTACTTTGGTGTTGCGATTGCTCTCTGTGCTCCTGTGTGTTAGCGCCAACAGGATGCTCGTGCGTATTATGTATAACAGACATGCTCCACTGCCAGTCTGCCACTACCATAAATAATAAGGCGTTGCTTGGCGGATCACACATGCTTTGTGTACGAGTAAATTTATATTTATGTGTGAGTGTGTGTGTGTGTGTGTGTGTGAGGTGCCGCTACTCATGCTTCGTTTACGAGAAACTCGGACAACGGTTCTCAACTTGGGGGGGGTGTATTGACGTTCGTTCACCATTTTGGTTTTTTTTTTGTTTTTAGCTTTTTTTGTTTGTGTTGTGTTTCGATTGGATATAAATTCATTGTGATAGCAAGATTACAAAAACACCAGTGCGTGTTTTCATTTCGAAAATTTCGTCTCGTTTACATTTCGCGTCGTAATTTTTCATTTAATTTTCAAATCGTATTGATAATGTGAAATTTTTTCCTTTATCATTTAGTATTTGATAAATTTGGAAAATTTTGTTTTTGGCGTGAAAGAAAGTCTCGTATAAGGTTCGTACTCGCGTGAACTTGTCTTTTCATCGAATTTGACCGTTGAATGTTATCGATTTTTCAAGGCGTACACTTTTATGTATATTTGTGTATTATTTATGTAGAGTTGCGTGCGACGAGTTGTTCCGATGTCTCATTCAACCTTCGGCATCTCTAAAGGTTTTTCGTTCCCCCTTGGCCTCTCTGAGAAAGGACAGAATTGTTTACGCCGGACGAAACAAAGGAAAACACACGCAAGACGAAATAAAAATTCGTTTTTCGTTTTGTTGGGTGTTACTATTTGTAGGAAATGACGTCTCATTTTTTCGAGGTTTATATTTTTTCATTTATTTCAATAACTATTCAATAAAGGTTTAGAAAAAAATATATTTACTTTCATAACAAAACTTAAATATACACTTATCGAAAGCAAAATATTAAGATTCTTACTGAGCTGTTTTCGTCGAAATATTACTTTTGTTTATTCATGAAAAATATGATTCTACAAGTTTATATAGTCGTAATAATTTTGCAGGCTCGCAGGTTTGATTCCGGACAATTGGCCTCTCCGCAAATAAATTCACGTCTCGCGTGTTTCAATTCCATTCCCGTGACACAAGTGATATCACTTTCGAGTCCAAGAGACTTGCGAAACGGTCTTGAAACACTTGGTAACGTTTGAATTACCGTACGAGTTAACACGATATATAAATGATTTCTTGTCGATCGTTACACTTGAATTATTTTTAACGTTTCATCATTTTTCCTCATAAATTATTTCAAGACTACATTTTAGAAATGGAACTAAAAATAGATACGAACAAAGAGTAATTGCACTTTTATCTTCACAATTTTTATCTGAATCTAATAAACTAAGTCGTTTTTTTAATAATTATATTTTATTCGTTATTAAATAAAATTGAAAGTAAATGAAATATACGAATATATGAAACGATAACGAGAAATCGAAAAAAATAAAATAAATAAAACGCCATATTCGATTCGTGCAGCTCGAGCAAAGAATGTTTTTACCCTTCGTTGACAAGTATTCACCCTTGGCGTGTTTTCCCTCATTGCTAGACCGCTCGGTCTCTTTCTCTCCCTCATTTATTCCGGAACGACTGACACCCCCTCCGTCCATTCTCATAGCTTTCTGCGAGGGTTGTATCACTCACCTTGAGTGTACACAAATGAGAATCAAAGTAACGCAGCACTAAAAGCTCATAAAATTTCACTGTCGATCGTACGAACAATCCACAGCAGCTCAAGTCAATGCATAGAAATGGCATCAATATAATTGTGTTTCTTTTTTTTCTCATTATTTGTAACTTATAAATGAATCTCCCGAAAAAAATGAAAATAAAGTGGAATAAGATTGAAAGTTTTATAAACTAAACAACGATCGAAATGATGACAAACTTGAATTGGAATTTAATCTTTAAAACAATATTTATCTTTTACAAATCGTTGACGCTAACAATGATTTTTCAAATAATTGTTGTAAAATTAGTAAAATGTAAATGACTGTTTCAATGCCGACCAAAAATGAACAGGATTATTATTATTTTCTTATTACCGTGCCTGGATGAACTTGAGACGAAAAAAAAGTGAATATGCGAAACGAATCTTCCGTATTTATTCTCACTTTCTCACAAGTTTGTTTTATTGCACACACCTTGTGGAATTCCTTTCGTTACAAATGTAAACGCGTGTACGATCTTCCGTGTCTTAACAATTCAGGAAAAATATTCAAGTCAAATTTACGCTTTCTACACCTCTCTTTTATTCGGTACACAAATTACTCTCTCTTTTTATATCGAGCAAAAAATTCCGAATTATGTAGTCATCTGTGATAAACCGGAAGCGAATATCGTCAAATATTTCTTCTCTCTTTCATTCCCTTGCCCCGGAAATTGTTGTAATATAATTCTCCTGTTAGAGAATCATTCATAATGCACTTTGTACTGCAGGAAAATTACATCTAAACGTCGCATGTTAATTAGGGGCGTCCGGTGGGAGCAGCTCATAATTTAATTATGTGTTTAAGTGACCAAAGTCTATGGCTTTGTATCCACAAATTATCGAGTAAAAATGCATTACTAACAATTATATTTCATATATTTCAATCGACATTTTCAATAAAAAAAAAAAAACATCTGTTTCGGAAATACCATTAAAAAGTATGATAAAAAAAAAGGAAAATTATTTTTTATACAGCGAAAGACTTGTCACGTTGAGACGAATCCGCGATGGTGAAATTTCAACTGATAGGTCTTTAGCGACTGTGTCGGCAGAGAGTTAAAAAATAAATAAAACGCTCAATTTGATCAATTTTCAATGCCACAGTTGAATTTTAATAAATATATTGAAATTCTAATTGAATAAAATTAATAATAATAAATATAAATATTGAAACATTTCGTAAATTGAAAGGGAACTATTTAGTTGAAATAGTTGTGAATTACTTCAGATATTTATTTTTTATGAACATATTCAAATTTTTGTTTTCATGGGAAGGTCAATTTTCGAAAAAATAATCTGGAAAATAATTTTTTCTGTTCAACTATTAGATATTCATGATTTACATAAATTTGACGTGGTGGATTTATGTAGAAGCTGCTCAGCTGCTCAAATTTTCTCATTGGAATGCAGCATGTTTCTTTCTTTAATTCATCTTCTTCTTCATCGTTCAGTAATTTACTTTTTTTTTAACCTAAGCATTATACCACTGAGAGGCCTGTCTTGCTTCAGATTTGAGATACAAGCATTTAAATATTTTAGAGCCGAAAAAGAGTAAGCGAACGACGCAGGGAGAGGCAACGAAAGAGAGAGAGAGAGAAGGCAGGAATGATTTATCATCGATAGAATGAAGCGAACCGGTCAGTTTAACATACCGTAACCGAGATCGTTAAGATATTCGATACGTGCACTTTCAGTGTCATTATTTTTATTATTATTATTCTTGATGACAAGTGCAACTACTTGTGTGTACGTTTGATCAATTCTTTCTCATCGTAATACAATGTTGTCGAGCTGCTTTATTCCTCAATCTCAATTTTTTTTCTTGAAAATCGGAAATTCTGTTGTTTACGCGCATCACTCAAATTGTAATCGAAATCTCGCGCGTCTTAGATTTCACGGTTAATATTATTAACGAAAAAGCAATCGACCCGTAGTTCCAAGAAGAGAGGTCGAAGGGGAAAGCGTTTTTCTTATGTATTTCTGATCATTTGTTTATAGTCCTTCAGTTTTGTCTGCAGGAAACTTTGTAACGTTTGACTTCTTTTTCATTTAAATGCAATTTTCGTTGGCGAACTTTCGTAATATTTAAAAACGAAATTTTCATACGGATTGGCATTCATTTATATTTCGTTCCTTGCTCTCGCAATTTTTTTTCCCTTTTTTTTTTATAACCCTTTTGCCCTCCGTCTCGTCGAAGGGTGGCCAACCAAGCACTCACAAAAAACGCACAGGACACCGCGAAACCCGAGCTTAACCGATAACTATCGAATTACTTGTGATCGTCTTACGACGAGCACAACATTTCACGAGAGTGCACATCCCTCGACGTCACTGTCTACCCTTTTTCTCTCTCTCTCTCTTTACTCCTTTCGTTCTTTTTTCTCCCTCCCCTCTTTTATCTCGCTGTCTCTTTTGCCTACACAACTTCATATTTCCATGACTATGACTTCCCGTTTCTCGTCTTATCGCTTCTCAACTGGATACGAGAATCCTCCTCTCGTGTCTGTCTTTATAACTTTACAAGTTAGATACTAATCGTGAGATCGTACAATCTGTCTCTCTCTCTCTTTCTCTCTCTTTCTTGATATCGTAAAAAGAATCGACTCTCGAAACTAACGAATTACTATAACATAATTACACAAAGAAGTTTCTGATAAACCTAAACGATATCGATATTATCAAATCGTTTAGTGCTTCTTAAGAACATTTTTCCAGCTCGAGAATATTGCAAATATCAAACAAGAAAAAAATACCTAGCGATACGAGTTGCAATTTTACTTTCTTTTTTTAAGTACAATTTTTTCTTCCAAACATTTTCTTGTTTTACTGAATGAACATTGGTTTACGTCACTTATATAATTAATTTGTGGGCATGAAATGCCTTGAAAAATGATGTGGTTCAATCTAAGAATCATAGCTTGAAAACTTTTCGTTATTGAAAATCGTCCACCGCTTTGACATTAATCGACGTTTCACGACGCAAGAAATTCGAATTTCGAAATAAAAATTTAACAATGTTTTTATCAGAGTCTAGATTTTTTTATTTTACACCAAAAAAGTCCCTTGAGCTTCGTTGAAAATTTTTGTTAAGGAAAGAAGTTAATTTTACAGTTTTAATCACTCATTACGACTTACACAGTCAAATTGAAACAGTTTAATTAAAAGCACTGGTTTGAATTCAGTACAATAAGTCATGTACTAATTCACTTAATCTTTTGAGGTCCACTTTGTCTTTTAGGGTCTGAATTTCAAATTTTTCGAGGTCGTTTCGTTTCAATTTTTTTGTCCTAATTTTCTCTTTTTTCTGTTCTCGCTTTCGTTTCATTCGTTGCATAAAATTGTTAATTTTTCTCAACTCGTCCACGTTCATATTTATATGTATACATGTGGGGCAGGTAAAGTTGACGTGTGTGAGATTATGGAGCAGTGTTCTTTCCTCTTCACCAAAGAGACACCACTCGTCCAGAGTACGTGAGGTCATGAGTTTTTCTCTCTCTCTCTCTCCCACTTCCTTCTTTCTGTGACTCGTATACACGTAAATTACGTGAACTACGAGCGTTGTCATGCTAATGACACAAGCTTGAGCTCACCATGTTTTTTTACTCTGCGGACGAGCTACGTGAACAACAGAGTGAATTAGCTCATTTTATAGTCTTGCAGTTGAAAACGTTAGAATGCAACGACATTTTTTCAATTTTATTTTCATCGATTCTCCATTTTTTACGGTTCGACAGAGGAGATTGTTTTTGCAGATAAAAAATTGTTTTTACTTCTTTTTTTCGGAAAATTCTCGCTTCTGTATTTTTATAAACAAATTTTGCAAGTCTTATTAGCGTTTTTTTCTCATCGAGGATCATTGCTAATTATAGTTTGCTTCGTATAAACAGTAAGACTAGAAATGTGTTATTTTTATCTACTAATGTACTCTTGAAGATTTTTCCTCGTTCAGAACACACGCAAATACAAAATGAGACATTAATTCCGGCTGAAAGATTCGCGTGTGGCAGTCGATCGAGAGAATATGGAAAAAAAACAATGAAAAAAAAAAATTGTGAAAAATGAACTGATGGCAAATCAGCACGAGTGAAAGAAAATAAACGAGCAAACGCAATAAACAAGTACGTATGGCGAAGAAATTCCCTTGAAATTCTCTGTTTCTTTTCTTCGGTACTATAACTTGCTGAGAAATATTTTTTTTCAACGAGATCTTTTCAATTTTTCTTGAAGATTTCAACCGGTCGAAATTCTTGTAATTTTTTTTTCTCGGCACATTTTTCGTAACAAAAGTTTATGGTAATTACTGCATTGGGTGAAGTTTCAATCGTGAAAAAAAAAATAATTCGAAACTTCAAGCACACTTAGTTGTTGCCACTGTCGCAGCGTTTATATTATTAGTGACGAAAAAACACGCGAGAAACGTTTAAAAATAGGTTCTTAAAATATGCGACATTTAGTTCGAAATTAAATATCGTAAGAAAGTTGAAAATTCCTACACGTCATTGGAATCCAACGGAATTCATTTATTCATTAGTCAGAACTTTATTCATCCTTATTTTCGATCCGAATAACATTTCATTTACAGATTCGTTTCCAGAAAATCGTTCAAATCTTTTTTTAACGAGTTTACCAACAACGAAAATTAAAAAAAAATTCATCAATATCTCATAATTGAATATCAAAATCAAGGACCAAAAACAAATCTGCCTGACGTATCAACTCGACAAACTTCAATTTCGACCGCCGTTAGAAAACAAATAGACGTTCACTTTGTCGATTAGATAACAAATCGTTTAGCTAGGAATTCTTAAAACAAAAAAAAAACGAAGAAAAATACGATCATTAGACGAATACTTTTATCGTATGTGGGTGTGAAGGTTTGTAAGCGGCGTTGAGTCAAAGCGAAACACGTTGTCGAGATTCTCGTTCGATTACATGGAAGCTGCGTGTGTGGTTTGGACTACGGCTAATCGGGCGCGTGTCGTCGACGTAACGTTTCGTATAGTCAATCGGACTTCCTCCCTCTCTTTTTCTCTCTCTCTCTCTCTCTCTTCGCTCTTTCTTACTCCAACTATCGAAAGAGAGACTCATTCACGAAAGATTAGCTAGCCCGCGCTGTCTGTTGTCGTAGACACTCAATTCATGCTTACGATCGCCGCACCTTTTTCTTTTTGGATTTGTATCTTTTTTTTCGTCTTCTTTTGTCCGTACTGTTGGCCCCTCGGGCTTTATTATCTTCTTAGGAAAAAAAAGCAAAAAAAAAAAAGGCTCACTCGTATTACACATCGAAAAAAAAAACGGGACTCAGTGCTCTTCCCATGTCTCTCAATCTCTCTCTTGCTCCTTTTTTCTATGTCTCTCACTTCCTCTTCTTGAAACTTCAGTTTTTCGTGTATGACTCAGCTATTTCAATCGGTTTCGATTTTGTCGGGCGATTATGCGATCAATCCGATTTGTCACTGATCGCGGTTCGACTCGAATGATAAATTTGTATACGCGCAAGTTCCCTTAGCATGCCATTGAACTCTACGCATCGTTGGAATGCAACGAAACTTTTTTTTTTGTTCACCTTCATATTATTTCGTAATTTTTATTTTGTTTTTTTTTTCTTTACTTCGTGAGATGTACTCAGAATATAAAAATTGAGAGAATAGTAAGAAATAAATTGCATGAGTAATTGTACTTTTTTTTTTCATAAATGTATTTTGTTTTTTAGAATTTGATATGGAATGATGTTGTGAAAGCTGGTATATAGATCATTAAATGGTCGGTTCTAATTAGCAAAAGAGCGGAAATTCATTATTATTTTGTACTTTTTATCGAGCATGTTTTAATTCTCGTGTCTCAACTGACTATTATCATTACGCTGCGTTTTCAAGGTCTTTTATTGCAGTATTCGTAAATATATGCTTAAAATTTTGGTGTATATGTTTATTAATAGTAGGTCATAGTCGTGGTGCAGTTCTCGCGTGAGAGAATCGCTGCTTCGATATATCGAAGCATATTTATATATGTGTTTTATCGATATATATACTTAAAATTTCGCACCAAGGTAAATTGCACTCGGGTCGAGGCCTAACCGCTTTTGCCATATCCTCAAATATACACGGACACTTATAAATATTCCCCTTCTATCAGTTAATGACCTTCATTCTCGCCCAGGCCAGTCACTGCAATAGGCGCTTACAATGATGGAATAAGGAAACTTTTGTTCTTTCTTTTATTATGGCTGCATGGTTTACGATTATATCAGTTTTTCCAATCGACGAATACACGATTTATCGCAGAGATTTTTTGAGAGTTGCAAGGATTTTGTTTTTTTTTTTCGTTATTTCTTAAGGGAATCAGTTTTAATTGGATTTCATCGGTGATTTTAATCGAAAGTGTAACCAAGTAATTGAATTAATTAATTTTCTCGTTTTTGTATGTCTGGCAGATAGTTTATCCTTGAAATTTAATGTATATTCGTCGTATCATTTTTCAATGCGGCCATTCTTTTGAATTGATTGAATTTTCTTCTATCACTGATTTCGTTTTGCAGGTTTTTTCTTTTCCTCAAAAAAGATTAAAAATCGTCAATATAACTGAAAAAATGATTAATTCCCAATTTGATTTTTATTGTTGTTAAATTGGCTTTTAGAAAGCTTTATTATAAACTTCCTGATCGACAGTTTGCGTTTAAAAAACATCGAAATCAGGCGCTTATTTGGCGAGTCTTAAAAACTCATCTTTTCTTCCGGTCTTCGTTCGATTTTTTTTCTCTGCCTTTTTCTCTCTTCCTGCGGGAGTTTTTTTCCTTTCGAAATGCGATACGAATGCACACACTGGCCCAAATATAAAATGAAACACCTGTTCACTTAATGACGTCGAGAGGAAGAAAGAGAATGTGAGAGAAACAGGGAGAAAGGTCGAAGAGGAAGAAGGACTCGTTTTCGGTACACTTTCAACAAAGGTTTCGAAATGTTTCTCCGAAAGAGAGATGCTCCGACACGATAAATTTACTCTACAATAACTACTACCCGTCATACCTAATTTTATCTGTGTCTATATACTTTTGTAATTACATTTATTCGTTTAGGGTCTCACGAATCGAAAAGTTATTCGTGGAAATACCTTAACGGGCCTGATACACGAAATTCATATCACAACGAAATTTTTAAGTACGAACGAGGTCAACAACAAAATAACCGAAACTCAAGAGAACCTTTGCCCTATGCTAAAATAATTACGCTCCACTTTTTGACTTGTTTCCTCGAATTATTGCCATTACCCTTGTCTTTCTGGATCGTTCTTTATCACTTGAGAAAGAGCAGATGAAAGTTTTTTATTTTTTTCGACCAAGAGAATATTCAATTTTGCGGATAAAAGATCCTTGATCGAAAGGTCAGTTTAAAAGGCCAAGAAACTTATAAATATAAAGCGTTATTGTATATAATCGACGCATTTAGTGTCAAACTGTTACTGATTAAGTATCCATTATTATTATTGGGAAAAGAAATTCACTCTGCGAATGGAATCAACGAGCATTAGAAAGATGCATCTGTTCAATTAATGAGACAATTAGATAACAATGTTATTTCAATCGCGAATGAATGAATCCTTGCAATAGCTAATTTGGAAATGATTCCTATGCGATAGAGTCTTATCTTTTTTTTCTTTATTCTCAATTAGCATTAATCTGCAATTTGTCAACGTTCTACCATCTCGTTTGCGATTACACCGAGTGAAATGAGTGCACGGTGATTACAAACTTGTAAGAGAATCTCATACAATGTGTACATACGCGCATAAATGTATGTTTCGAAGCCTGAGAAGGTACCGGACAAGCTTGCATTTCCATTTTTTTTTTTTTTAATTTTGTTTTTTTTTCTTCACTTATTATTATTTTTTATTTTTTTTTACTTTGTATACCGGTACGCCCACTGACGATTTTGCAGAAGAGTTCTTTTTTGTGTTTCTCGTTTACTTTTTTTTTTTTTTTTTTTTTTTTCGAGTCGCGAATATGTGCAGCGTAAGACATAATTGCACTCTGGCAGATTGTGCGGGCGAGACGAAAGTTAAGAGAATGAGAGAAAGAGACAGAGTGAAAGGTATGAGAAGAAAAAAGGGACGGACGGAGATCGTGGCGAGCACGTGTAGGTGGACTGTATCACGACTTTTGTAATTTATTCGCGAGCTATTGCAGATACGATGGAATAAAGACCCTCGCGTTATCGTCCACCAGCTCTTCTTGATATGAAATAATCATTCTCACAACCTTTTATGCGCATGCTTACGTTTTCGAAAGAAAAAGGAAAAAACAAACAAAGTAAAAAAAAAATTTTGACAGCCTCGAAGACTCTTAATGGAGTTGGAAGTATTTGGTAAATAAAATTTCCAAAGGTTAATCATTCTTGTAGAACATTTCAATGTGTGACTTTATTTTTATGCATTGGAAGCAAGATTTTGTGAAAATTGAATTAAAGCAGCGGATTCTATGAGAAATAAGAATTTTAAAAATAATTCCAGAGAAGCTTAATTGTTTTTCTTTTGAAATATTTCTTTGTACGCCTCGCATGATTAGAAAATATTGCAACGTTTTTTAAATGTTGAAATAAACTTAACTCTGTCGCAGAAATAATAGGCTATATGCATCATTAAATTAATCTTTATAACATGCGATACAATACATTCTTATATTTATATATGTAACGCGATCAAAACGTGCCACAAAAGTATTCGTTCGAACTTCTCGGATAACTTCCACAGTCTTTGTTTGTGCAGCTGCTCCTTCCTTTAAGGAATTGGATGCTTAAGACTTGTAGGTATAATGAGAAACTTCGGCGAATTCAAAAAACAAAAATTATTCTTGTCCAATTGAACAATTGTTGAGGTTTTTTTTTTTAGTGGTGATTAATAAGGTTCCTTTATTACGAATCGTTCACAATAAAAAACTATTTTATATTTACTGTTTATTGAAGTCACTGTTATTTTTTTTCAATAATTTTTGAGTTAATTTGACACTCTCGTTAATGAATTTTTTGAATTATTTATCGCTCGAAAGCCAATTTTGCGAGAAATGTTTAATGCATTTTTTTTTATTTAAATTGTAATACTTTTTATGGTTGGTTATGACTTTTCTAGCGATACTAGTATATAGATATTATTATAATATGTCGTTATAACACTAAATTTGATGGCATCGCGGTATTTGAGTATATATACCAGAGTTTAACCGCTATAAGGAAATTGCGTGAGTTCGAAGCATACTGTGTTCCCTGGGAGGCTCTCGTGCGGAGCTTTCACGTAAACCATCGTTGATATTAATGAGATGAGGAACGAGAAAGAGAGGAAATGAGGAAGAGAGAGAGGGAGAGAAATATATAGACAGGGACAAGAAGAGGAGAAGGAGCTCTCGTGAGTTCATCGCGTATAATTGTTTAACAATTATATACACCAGTAGAATAATCGGCTACCGTGAGTAACCGCATTAACCTCGCACCATACCCGTCGAATTACCGGCATCGTTGATTCACTTTTTCGATCCTGTCCTCATTTCATTTAAACGATTTATAATTATTCGTAATCATTTCATATCGCATTATACAATAAATATATGCAGTTATTTCAAGCTCGTTCAAAATGTAAACTTAACCGTAAACATTTTAATGATTATGATAATAATAATTATTATTATTATCTTCATGAAACATTCAATTCATTCGCAGACCACTCAGCAATCAAATAGAAAAGCGCTCGTATTGCTAATGCTTGGATTTTATTACACAATTTTTTAATAATTTACTTTTTTTTGAAATAATTGGATGTAAATATTGTATTTGAAACTTCGAATCGTGGGAAGAACTATTCCCTTTTTTTGGAGATTAACTTTTAGAACTTTTTTTTGTAGAACTATGAAAATAATGAGTGGAAAAGGTCTATTTAATACTTAAAAGGTCTTTTTAATACTTAATGAATTTCAGGAACATTCAGTAATTCTGATTTTTACAATGTCGTTTTGTGTTTAGCACGGTAGCGACTCTCGCTCTCATAGCTCTTTTCGACCTCGTGAAATCTGCTCTACTTTTTACCCTGTACCTCCCACTCGGACGCAACTAAACGATGAATCTCGATCCCTCGTTGTTTCTTTCCTGCAGAAAATTCTGCATTCTCTTTCTTCCTCTTTCTTTTCATTTCTTTTTTATTTTTATTCCTCGATTATCCAAAGCTCGCTTACTCCATCTCCTGGTAGAAAGTTCGATATGGATCCTTGCCAGATATTCTTTCTCACAATCTAGCAAAACAGTCACACACGTATAATCCTGACCTGCTAGCTCTATTCACAAATTTCGCTACCAGAAGATTTCTACTTGGGAGGATACGAAAGAAAATCAATAACAAACGTTCGGAAAGACGAGAAACATTCTGTCGTTCAGCATGATGTCTTTTTTGTCAATTCAACCAATAATAATAATAATAATAATAATAATAATAATAATAATAATAATAATAATAATAATAATAATAATAATAATAATAATATTTTACAATTGAAAATAACGCATAAAAAAAGAACATACCATTTTGTTACATTTGAACGTTTCGAACGTTAAAATCATTCACTGTTTTAGGCATTTCATTCGATGACTCAGAAATGCAAAAGAAAAAGAGACGGAGAATGACAGAGAATGATAATGATAGGGATAACAAGAATGGGTGAAATAGAAAGCGACATAGAAATAATGAATATGACAGAGAGAAAAAGAGAGGGAGAAGGAGTTAGAAGTTCATAGTTCTCACTAACCGAGCCAGTATAATTGAGCGCAGAGGAAGGCGACAGACGTTCTTATTGCTGGCACGTGACCTGATTCGGTTATTCTAGTGTCGTATGACCTGAAAACTCGTGATACGTACTCGCGATTCCCGCTCGATAATATTTAGTAACTCTCATTAATATTTGCGAGTACCTGAAAAGGCTTTGTTCAATTATCACGTCGAGTCATTAAGAACAGTAGCTTTTAGGATGGCTTCAGAACTCTGTTAATTTTTATGAGATCACGTCTGTGAATTCTGTTTTTATTAATTTGTGTATCCTGATCAAGAGGCGTGGCATAGATTCGACGTCAAGAATGTCCAATATTTAGAAAGAAATCACAAACCATGATAAAGAAAAAAATCTCTAGCGCTGCTGCATTCTTTCATGAGAAATTTTTTCGATTCATTTAAATTCTCGTCCGTTTCTCATTGAATTCAATGATTTCGTTTAATGAAAGTGTTGCTTTATTTTTAATACAAATAGAACTTTTGTAGAACGTTTCTATTGAAGGTCGACATGTAGTTCCAACTATTAAAAAAAAAAAGAAATTGTCAAAATTTCAATTTTATTTATATTCCGATTAAAAGGTATGTTTCGCCTTGCTGTAACTATGCTCGAAACGTGTACTCAAGTGAAATTGCTCGGTGAATTTTCATTAAATTGTAATGTTTATAATGACATTGCGGGACTATATAGTTGACTAACTGGTTCGAGTTTCTCTCCTGCATCTTCGTATCAAGGACAACTAGCACGTGACGTTAAAAATCAATCGATATGCACTTATCGACACGATGAAGAACGGATTTGAAAAATTGAAAAATTCTTTAGTTTTTTATGTGTCTGTTTGGAGAAATTTGATAAAATTCAAAGTATCGAAGTTTTCGTCGTTGGAATTCAATGAAATTCGTTTCTGTGATTTTTCAACTCTCTTATTTTATAAATTGCGGAATATTTTCTTTTCTCAGTGTGTATGTTGATTTTGAAATGAGGTTCAAAAGAAAATAAACAAATTTTCATGACCAAAATCCGCGTCAAAATTTCGTTAAATCAAGAAAATAAACATCTTCTGACTCGTTGGAAATCTATATGAATTCTTGCGTCCGAAAAATGCAGTTTTGCAGTTTTTTTTACGGCTGAAAACGTCTTAGAATCTTGGGTAAGGAAGAGAGAGAGAGAGAAAGAGAGAGATCCTCGCGTTTCGTATTACACCTTACGAACAATAGTGCATCGTGGCGGCGTTTTATTACCATCATTCATAAATAAGTTTGTATAGAGAAAACGTGGCGTTCTTAATTTCTCGCTAGAATTACGCTCGCAGGTGCGCCCGCAACAACAGTGGCAAAGGATACATTTTTTTTTCTTCATTTTTTCAGTTCTATATAAATTGTTTTTCTCTTCTATTTTCTCTCGTTGCCTCTTGAGCTCGACAAACATTCGTATGATGTCACATACTCATATAATATATTGACGTATATCACGTATGCGGTTAACCTCGAAAAACATCTCGTTCGACAATTTATAACAATTTATCAACAATATATTTTAACTGAATATTTATTTAAATGCCATAGCCATGGATTACAGGCGAGAAAAAATCCTTTCTGATACTTTTGTGTATTTTGACGTGTCACTGATGTGTGAAAAAAAAAATGAAAAATTAAGTATGAGAAAACCATGACAAATGTGTGAGAAAACCAACATTGTTAATTGATGCAGCAAAGCTGTAAGAAAAAAAAAAGTGAAACTCGATGGTACTGACTTAATGAATTGGCACTTCGTAGTAATTGGAGAAATTATATAGGTTTGGCGATAATTGAGATGGAGTTTTATGGGCTTATCTTTGCGTGTGTTTATATTTTGAAATGAGTACTTTTTTTTTTAAATCTTTGACGCTCACAAGAAATAACTTAGTATCTGTTTTTTTATTCAATTTTCATATTGCTTTACGAAGTATCTCATAATTGGCACATAAATCATATTAGCGCTCGACAGCTATTTCGTTATCGAGAACTCACGGAAGACAATTATTAAACTGTTGAGTTTCGAGGTTTTTTATTTTTTGGTTTTTTTTTTTTTTTTTTTTTATATCGTTGTCCCCCGTTCATAGCGTTTATGAAAAGAAAATCTTTATCACTGGATACGGATTTAATTATTTGTATAAGGAATTTCATGCTTGATATTGATCTTTAAAAAATGTTGTGTGTTGTCGGTCAACTTTGGTGTACTTTTGATTTCATGGTATTTGACGTTTCATCGTTGCAAGGCAAAGAAAGATATTTCCACTGATTATATTTCTATTTTATTCAAATCTTGACACTTTTTCTTACAGAATCAGTTTTTAGGTTGAAGATTGACTATATAAATTCGTGCGCAGTCTCTCTAGCTGCTCTGGGATGATTTAGTTTTATATTTTTATTCATCAGTCCGTGGCTGTTCTTCACATTGTTTTGTATCGGGATCTCGTGACCGTGTGAATGGCACCGCATCTTTTGTTATGTCACCGCTTTTAAGAGCGCAAGGTTAATTAATTAAAAGCGATGACTCATTACTTATAAGATCATACGTATAGTGGACTTTACGAGAACGATGGATACAGGTTTGTATGTAAATATATATAGAAATTTGTATATATGATCGGTGTCAGGTGCATTATACATATTTATTTTTACAATCAATTAGATCATCGACATTAAAAACTCAGTCGCTACTGTTTTCTATCTGTAAACATAACTGATTTACCGACAAGACCTGCACAGATTTGCCTCATTAAATTCGCGTATCCATTCATGTCATACATTTTGTAATACGTCATCGATCAATGAGCTCGAGAATTAGACGTCTATACGGTATCGTCGGCTTTTTTTGTTGATAAACCGTGTAAATAATAAGTTTTCGAGAATTCGAGCCTTTAGAACGTACTTTTGGACTCTTCATTCATCAATCGTTGAATTATATATAGTTTACTATATCGGATTGATCGATAAAATCAAAATCTGATTGTATTTTCGTTCCCACGAGAATCTACACTGAATAAATGAATATTTCTTTTTTTTTAAGAATACTACGTTCCGTAAATAATATAAATTCCATTTGTAGGGTTTTAAGGCGTTTTTTTTTGAAATTCTTTTTCTCGTGTATCGTATAATTAAGGAAGGTTCTTGTATCGTAAATATATGGATAAAGATTTATTTAACGAGCTCGAAGATCGAAGCTTCGCTCTCTATACACAGACCCTTCGATGAATCTCTTCATTGCAGAGCAAGTTGCGTTTCTTTCTTTCTTCTATCGTCTCCTTCTTCCATCTCGCCACGCTTCGCGGACAGGTTGGTTTATGGTTACCTCTATTCCCTCCCCCTTTTTTTATTCTCTCTTTTACCCACTCTCTCGGAGACAGGTTAGGCTGGCTTTTACTCTGAGGTGAAGTTGACTTCTCTTCTCTTTCCATTGAGAGCTATGCCCGTGGAGGTGGCAACAGGTGCTCTCGCGGGTCACAGTTCGTTGGCCGAGCTCTCTTTCTCTCTTTGCTGTATGTACCATATCTGCTCTGACTCCCTTTAAATCCGTTCTTATATTTCCTTTATCATAAGTTTATTTTTTTTCTGTTTTCGTTGCAATATTGGTCACGTTACTCGTTATCTGCAAATTCGTTTTAAGCTCCAATCGAAAATGATGTTATTCTATGATTTCGTTCGTTGGGACGTGACAGAAATTTGTCTTATTTCAACGTTAACATTTTTCGACCTATTTGACTTTTTTCGCCCAAAAATTACGTCTGCAGAGGAATGGATTTGATATTTGAAAAAGTCGATAAATAAATCAATAAATTGAATTTCTTTACGTCCCAACGACTCAAATCGAAACATTGGTTTCTCGGGTTTTTTTAAATTTATTTTGTCAGAATTGAATTATCGGAAAGATGGAAATTTTGGTGAGAAAAAATGCGGAATTTGAATCGTGTGAACAGCTGTTTGAATTCGTTAGTGCTGCTAACAAGCTGTGACGATAGTTTCGATCGTTTTTACTCTCACTCTCACTCTCTCATTTATCCCTACCTTGGAACAGAGGGATCGAAATACCGTGAAGGGGAAACTCACAAATTTCACAAGTAATGACTAGTTGGTCCCTATGACCAAAATATCCTTCAAATTCGGTATTTACTCAAAAGTATTTGAAACCCCAAAGATGATGATCCCCTGAGGATTATCTTCACTATCGTTTCAAACAGCAGTGCAAAGCTGCCTATGGAAAGATATCGAACTATCCTACGCAGTTAGGGGTGACGACCCTCGCAGCTGGCAGCGAGGGTGAAGAAAAACAAGGGTAGATCGTCTCCGATGTGCTGACCATGAGATATTTCTTCGACACTTTATCGATCGCGGAAACATTTACATTCATGGTCTCTTAATACGACTAAAAAGATTTGAATTTCTCGTGAACGGTGTTTTTTGTTTAAATATAAAAATCTATATTTCGCAATGAAATTGATGTTTTTATTTATTTTTATTTTTAGTAACGCTCTCACGTTCGACAAAAGCAGCCTTGAAAACCATGGATTAATCTGGTGGGTGTAAATCGGGCTTTTGATTGGTAACGAAACATCCTGTTTTACCGTGCGAACAAAGTCGATTTTTCCCTCGCGTTCGTTTTTACTCGTTGTTACAGTCGATGCAACCAGATGGCGACACTCTTCGCTCTCTCACCTCAAAAAATTTTCTTATCCTTTGAATCTATTTTATTGGGATTGGGGAATTTGCCACTTACTTTTAAAATTATTGATCACCAAAAAGCGATTTTCACGTGCGCGAAAAAGTAATGAATAGTTTGAACTTTTTTTTCATAAATTTTTGAAAAATAATCCAAATTTAAAATCATAATCAAGATTTCTATTCTTTTTGGTGTTTTTCTGTTGCACACTTACTTGTATTTGCAGATGCTTGTTGACGGATGAAACTGTTTTCCGCAAATGTTTTGAAACACGATTCGTTCGTCCTGGTGAATAGTCAAAAATTGATTTGGATTTTAATTTAATATGAATTTATTTTTAAATGCACGGTCGATGTACACGAGGATTTAAAAAAAAATAGTAATCTCTTCATCATACCCTATCGTTATGGACATTGTTGCAATTTAGTGCATTGACGCAATACAAATTGTAATGTCAGTATAAAGAAAAAGCACATAGAGTCTTTTGTTAAACAAAACACACGCTTGTCGATGCAACGAGATGAACTGAACTTGGACGAAGAATACCACCCTAATATATTTCAAGTAACATATATGCACAAAAGCCCGATTTTTGTACAGTTAGGAATCGTTCAAGTGGGAGTTTTCAATCGACAGTCTGGACACGCAGTTGGAATAATCCTCCTGGATCGCGAAATCCTTCACATCGATCGATTAAACAAGAAAATTTTTCTCAGTAAACGATTCCATCTCTTTCGTGTTTCTTTTATTTTTTCATCGAGGCGAACATCAATAAATATCTATTTGCTTGTGTGCGAATTAAATTTATCATAAAAAACTATGTTTATGGTCCTAGAGACTGCGTCGTTATAGGAAACGACGACAACACTTTTAAAATTTATTTATCGAATTCTCAATTCACAATTACGCTCATTATATCGTTTCTTTTTTTTTCTTCTTTTAGTCCCGAATTCAATGTGAAGAATTCCCATAATCCAGAAATGATGAAAAAACAATATGAAAAAGTTTTGTTCGATTCCAACCGTGCAAACTGCAACGGCATCTTTTTGTTATTCCTATCGCCTCGGTTGGTTTCCATCGTCGCATTCATCTCATTATTCATCACACGCGTTACGCATTGCACCCTCTCTACCGAACATTCACTGAAATATATGTTTTTGCACTTGGAAATAATTCAACTGTGACGTGAATACTTCAGTCTCAGGGAGGTCTTTATCAAATGCATCAGCTTGCAGAGTATTTGCCGTTATAAGGCGATTGACCGCCTCGATTAACACAACAACTCATGGAAACTTTTTGTATCGAAAAACGAGAGCATTGTATACGGAATTTTCGACTTTAAAACGAAACGTAAGGTTGAAATGATAGCAATTCATTCGTCGATTTTTCGTTGATTTTTTTGTGCTAATCAGATAAAATCAGATTGAGGAATGAAAAAAATTAAGAAAAATAAAGACAATTATTTGCCTCATTTTTTAAATAAAAGAATTTAATGAGCTTGATTGACTTCCGGAATAGGCTCAATCACACAACAGACACATCCGCATTGACACACCTTTTTTGTCCAATTTGCGAGAATTGAGGGAAATGTATTGAAACATTTTGTTCGAACACGATCGACGATTGAGCGCGTGTGCTTGCAAATTTTTCTCTCTCTTTCTCGATCTCGCGATCTCTTTTCACATAAAGCCTTCCGTAATTCAATGCGTATACACCCACGTGGACACCATCGCCGTTGCAATGCAAAAAATCGCAATAAGAGACGGTGAAAAAAAAAGAGTGCGCAAGTAGTTGATCGACGTGTGTCGTTGACCCGATTCTCTCGCTTCGTTCACAGTTCATGACCCGATGCTTTGGGATTGAGCGAGAACAATCCTCGTTCCCCATGACTTTATTGCCCATGACTTTACCATATTAATATTGTTATTATTATTGTTATTATGATTATTAATAAGTTTTATCATCAATGGTGATGTTCAATAATAATAATAATAATGACCATTGAAATTAGTGATCACGTATATATGGGATTTTTCGAATCATCAAAATGACATTTTAGTCGAGTCATCGATCCTACAAAATAAATTCTCTGTGCAATACTTTTTGCCACTTCTGGCCGCGAGTTCATTTCTTTAGTTCTTTTGACTCTTGGGCGTGAGTGCAACGTGACGTCAAGTATGGCGGGATGGGGGAGGAGGGTACTATTTCTTATTATCCCGTGCAGCGATAAGAGGGAAGAGAAGAAGTGAAAATAAATGAAAAAAATAAGCGACGCTCATTTGTTCGCTAACTCGCAGACGGCTGGGGGTCACCACTTAGCAATATATGTGGCACGAAATGACGAACTGACAATTTGCCCTTTCAAACGGCTATTTCGTACATATTCAAACCACTTTCTTATTGTTAGAATTTTTTCGAGGCATTTAAAAATGTTAATTGTGTGAGAAACATTTTTTTAAATTTTGTATTTTGTTTTTCTTTCTTTTTTGATTGATCAGCTTTGTGTAAGAGATTGTTCGGTATTATGAGAAAAAGAAAAAAAAATTTAGCACGTTTTCGAATTATGTAGTATGGAACATTTTACTTGACGGTTTGAATGATCACAAATTGAATGCAATTGAGCGAAACTTGCAAATTTCATTGAATACTGCACATCGAGTATGAAAAGATTTTCGCTTTTTTACTTGAAAAATTGAATTACTTTCGAGCAAACACAAACAACGGATACAGTTATTTCTCTGTGACCGAGACAATTACCTCGTGTCGGTAATGAAGAAGTTTTTCGGATTCAAAATGTAGAGCCAGGGTTATTTGAATATCCTGAGGGTTTTCTTTATTGCCCTTTCGAGATAAGGTATAATTGGTTTATTAATGACGTAACGTTTCAACCAAAACCTCGAACTGAAGGAGGCGTAATTAAGTTCAATAAACTTTCAATATAAAAAATGTCTGTCGTACTTGTAACGAGAGTTTCGTTTTTCGAAGGAAAAGACTCGGTTGATTTCGCCGAACGATTATACGAGGATAAATGACTTTCGAGAGTTTTCTCGATGTCGTTAATTAAGCGCTTGACTCTTCGTACAGAACCGGACGGTAATGTTGAAAATATAAATGTGTGGATCACCATTCAAATGATTTCGTTTCACATTGGCCTCCACACTCCACAGAGTCGATATAAATAAAAGATCTTTCACGTTATTTATTGATCTTCAGAACTTAACACTTGTTACGTTAATTCCTCTCTTACCTCGTTATTTTTTTTTTCTCTAAAGATTAACACTGCGGCCTAAATTCTGATTTAGTGTTTGGAGATGTTGAGTTGTCGGCTAATTCGATTGATATTTTCAGTCACAGGATCGAGAAACTTTTCGTGTCAACTAAACTAACTGCGAAAGTCTCTTCAAATCGTTTCTAGCTCGTTCTCACTCACTTTGAAAATTCGCCGCGTCTCATAATTATCACCATTAAGCCCATTCCCATAGGGTACTTATCTCAACGTTGAAAAATTATTTACAGTCGTACGTTTGATGAAAATTCAAGGACGTTGGACAGAAAGAGAAAGATAAATCCTGAGAAAATGTCTATTGAAAAAATGTTATAATCGCTGAGTCTCTTACATCAGTTAAAATTGTCGTCATAAATTCAAATTCATTGAATCAACCTTGCATCGAACATTTGAAGATTCTAATGATCATTGAATATTCAATTTTATAGTTCAGCCAATCGCAATTTTATCTTTTATGTCCATCTAAATAAAACGAAAATAAATGAAATAAAACGTTTATGGAAGTGGAATTTTCGTTCGTTTATGATTCATTGTTGTATAAGTAAATAAACAAAATGAATTAATCGGAAAATTAATGTTGTGCGAATACAGAAATTCTACTTTTGTCGTCGTCACTAACGAGTGTCGACATAAAGATCGTTAAGTATTTTCCTCGTGTCGTCTAATTGCTCGATCGACCTTTCTCCGTGGATTAAACGCATATTTCTCTCTCAATCGTTCAATTAATCCCCAGCAAGTTCACCTTCGGTTGCTGGCTAATCACCACACTTGAATGATTTTTTGCCAACGAAAAATATTGTTTGCATGATAATATATATTATTTTACGGAGATTATTCGTCGTAATTGGGTGGCGTCGATAATGTCCACGAATTGCTTGAAGGATTTATGTTTGATAATTATTGGTTCCATTGAATCAATTCATCTAATCGTCTCAAATCATTATTTATTTTGCAGTAAATTGGACTTTAAAACCAGTGACATGAATTTAATGTCCGAATCTATTTTCACAAGGATGAAATAAAGTCTATACTTTATTTCAAGTTTTTTTAGCGCGTATATTGGTCGTAATTGCTGGCTATTTGAATTTTGAATCAATTTAATCAATCATCTTAAATCGTTCAATTTATTGCAATAAGCTTGATCCTGAGGGCTAATGTGGAACGAATTTCGGATTGAAATTCTCGTGTCACGATAGAAGACCAAAATTTATGTTGCAAGTATTTTATACTTTATTTCAATGTTTTAATTATAGATTGTGCGGGTGATTGAACGAGTATATTTAGTGTTTAATTTCGGAAGAGTTTGGATTAATTATTTAGTTTCGTTCCGAGGTCAAATACTCTCGTGAGCCTCAGAGAATCTTCTATAGACTTTCTTGCAAGTGTCTGGCCACGTTGACAAGTGGGCAAAGTGCGTCGTTGTCGGTCTCAAATGATATCGTGCACGGTTCGCATTCCCTCTTATTCTGGACGACGTCCAGATACACAAACACACATGCATACACTTGCAGATGTACTGTACACTCAATCAGGCACCCTAAAAGCTGAAATTAAGCCGTACCATCGTTGGCAACTTGAGAATTACTCCCTTGCAATAACCGCCAGGGCAAATATTTTGGCCGAAATAGAGCTGTGTGTGTTTTCTCTGTAACGAGGAATCAGACATTGTCCGGTACTTGAATTGCCGAAAACTGTAACGTTTTTCGTTGCACACTTAATCACCGAGTCTGACGTTTCCTGAATCGTGACTGTAGGGAATTCTGAAAGTCCCAGGTTACATTTCACGTCTCTAAATACTTGGGGTTCACTCTTGGCTCGATTCTCTCCCTCTCTTTCTCTCCCACCCTCTCTCTCTCTCGCTCTCCTTTGTTACCTGTTTCGCCAACGTTTTCTTTGTCACTTCATTGGAATATTCATTACTTCCCTACTTATTTTTATTACTGTATAATAAAAGCTATCGGTACTATGAGTTTCTTTCCCTATTTTTATGCTGATGTACGAAAAAATGAAATATTTTTTGGCAAAGAAGTTTTTTTGAAGCCTCAATTGTTAGGCATCTTCTATGGGGACAAAATTTATTATTTCCACAGCATATTATGCTGACAATCACTGAAAAAAAACCAAATATTCTTGAAATGACCAAAATTTCACTGTTATCCAATAATTCATATTTAATATTATTATTCAGATAAATGTACACAGTACATTGATATGACAAACGAAATAATTGTCAATTAGTCGTTTGTCAGGAGAATATGTCAACTTTAATTAAATTAGCCTTCATGCTTGATACATTAATTAATATAGATCGTCATAACTCTGAGGCATTAACCCCAAACGAGAGTAAATCTAGCATGTATTCTGTTAATTAAAAAAGCATGATTTTAGCTACCGCTAAAACGAACCGAGACAGTGAAATCCTTTCATAATTCTTTGCTGTTGTTTTTCGTATATATTTATGTATTTATATTTCTTTTACTCTGTAAAGAAAGCTGGATGAATATTTCGCGAAAAGGCTACAAGTATCATATAGATTAAAGTCAGTCGCAGGGCGTCAGTTTCAATCAGTGTCTTATCCTCCATTTATGTCAGTCTCGTTCAAAAACTCGTAGAACATCGTCGACCACGTTTTGTCGTTTTCTCTTATACTCTACTCTCACTCTCTTTTGGCCCTTAAATTTTTACGACGAGAGCACGACGCGACCCGATCGCACCAACGTAGCTTAGCTTGTGACGGTTTTTCGAAACAAACTTCCAAGAATGATTCTCTTTTGTCTAACGAAAAAATAAAAGACCTGACTCGTGATTTTTCTCACTATCTCTCATTCTATCTCTTTCTTTCTTCTGCGTAATTGTCGTGAGAGAAAGAGACGACAAATACTTCAATCTTCTGGACACGTATAACGTCCCGATCCTTCCCCTTTCTTCTCTTCTTTTTTTATTTTATTGTTTATACACACTTTGGTTTTTTATAACGACGCCTCGCAAAGGCTTCATTGTGTCGTGGTATCGTCGAAATGCAACGAAATTCTCATTTTTTGTTTGTAGCGTCCAACACTTTTTTGTAATATTTAAAACTTTAGAGATTATTCGAAAAAAATAATTACTTCGATTGGAAATACGAATGTCAGTAATTAAATGTTTTTTTCTTTTTCATTACGGAGAATATTTTTTTTAACAGAGCAATTCGATTCATATTATTTCTACAGATTTGTAAACGTCAGCGATAAAAAAAATGACGTCGACAATAATTGCTATTTTTCAACGTGGAATTCTGGGATGAAATTTTATTTTATTTTTATTTTGACATAAGCCTGCATTTCTCGTCCTTTGAGAGCGCAAGTGTTTTAAAAATGCTTGACTCACCGAGTCAGTGAGCAAATAACAACACGAGCATTCCTTCGATGGTGACTCGTTTTACCTGTTAATTCAATATCTAACTGGCGTAGGCCATGAACACAGTCCGGGCTTTGTCGCAGACATAACACAGTTGGACATTTAATGCGCAGTTGGTTTGATAACTAAACTTGTTAGTGTAAGTGTGAAGATACGCGTTTAACAAGTTCGTTAACTTTGGCACATTGAGTGTATGCATCGTGAATACTCCTGTGCAGCGAATTTCTTCTGTGGACGAGATTTTCATTTTTTTTATTGCATTAGTAACAAAGATATTAAAAAGGTTATAAATTTAATTTTTCACTTGGTCGCCCGTAAGAAATTTGTTCATCGAACAAGATCTCATTTAGTTGAACAGAAATAATGGATTTTTATTTGTTTGAGTTCAACGAACCAACAAAAAAATAGTTGGATCCTCTATTTTGCGTCGAACTACATAATCGAGATTTTTTTCTAATTGTTTAGTTTAAAAATGGCATTTACTCTAAATTGCTTGTAAATACACAGTCTGAACTTTGCGGCTGAGGGCTTAAAATTATAAATAATACAAAAATTATTTGGAAAAGGGAACAAATTTGAAGGACGTGTAAATGCGCCTGTGAATTGGCAACTGTGCATACACGAGAGCAAAGAGTTGCCTTCGAAGGAGTCAAGAGTGTTCTGGTGTTCTGCAGCGCACGAGCTATGAGCACCTCGAAGTGGGGCCTTGCCACAGTCGCCACTCAGAGATAGCTTTTATTCATTTCTCTCTCATTCCCTCTTCCCTTTCTCTCTCTCTCTCTCTCTCTCTCTCTCTCTCTCGCTCTCTCTCTCTCTTTTTCTCCCTCTTGGTCTCTCTGTCTCTCCCCCACGTGGCCACTTGGGTTCTCATTCGCGCTCGTAGGACGGAGTATCTCGTCGATCGTCCGTCTCGTTCTCTCTCTCGGGACGCGGAGAGAGCCGGCTGGGTGGGCGGCAGTTGTCCAGGGCTGCCGCAGTCTGCGGCGAGGCGACGTGCTCTACACCGCGGAGCAGCGACATCCGCGCGTTCCTCCTCGCCATATGCGCGTTTATTTCTTGCCCACCGTGGAGAGTCTATCAACCGACTCGCCGTCGATTAATGAATAAATAAAATTAAAAAATTAAAAAAAAAATAACAAAAAAAGTAACAAAAAATATCGACACTCACGCAAATAACAAGAAGAAAAAAATTAACACATTCTACGCACTCAGTTTACAGTTGTTTAGAAGCTTGGCGAACATTGCGTTTTGTTTGTTTTTTTATTTCTCCTCACACGGTATTTATCCACGAAAAGGAGAGCTCGAGCTTGTGACAGTTTTTCGGTGAGCGACAGTGCGCGCCAGTGACTATTTTAACGCGTAAATTTTCACCGCCTACCTTTTTTTTTCTCATCCTTTTTCATTTTTTTGTTTGTTTTTGTACACTTCACGACTTTCGATCTGTCGAATGAACAAACAAAAGAAATAAAGAATACAAGAGACATCGGCATCCGATCCGTTAGCTTTTCTTCGCGTACTCCCCCAGCTCCCGTGTCGTGTCTCCGTTTCGTTGAAGATTTATACATACATATATACACGTACGTGTACAATATACATTATAACGTATATGTTTATGTGTGTATATGTATATATAGAAAGGAATTCCTTCGCAGGGACACACGCCAGCATAAAAACGGAAGGATAAATTGGATGGAAATAAAAGTGTGAGAGAAAGAGCTCGTGGAAGACGGAGGAATATGTATTGTTTCCAGCATGGGAATAATTGCACTTCTTGGCTGATAAGCCAGAGCTTTATCATCAATTTAATCGCTCCGGTTGTCCATCGTTTTGAACGTTTTACCGATGCTGTTGACGTGCATTTCTGCTTGCATTAAAGTCACACGTTGATGATAATGACAATGTGTTGGAAGAACGAGGCTCGCGAAATCGAAGAAATATAAATATAATAATATATCGTTTTGATAAATACTCGCGAGTTGGATTTTGACAATTTATCGACTGGATCAATGGAAATTTAAACAAAAAATCAATGTTTCCCCTGGTGAGTTGCGGTGTGTTGATCAATGTCGATCGTGGACAAAATCGAAACTGTGAATCGTTATAGACAATAAATATACATTTTGAAGTATTTATTTCACTTTTTTGAAAATAGAGTTTCAATTCATCGATGAATTGGAGATTTGGTTATTATTATTTGATTTCTTTTTTCATTCGGTTTATCAATCGATTCTAACGTTCGATATTGTCTGTCGAATGATTTCTTTGTTTCTCTTAATGAAACGTCCTTTTTTTTACGAGCTCCGTTGATTCTGGAAAGTCGTCACGTGGTATAATAGAGAAATAATAGATCGACGATCGATGAACTCTTGGGGGCGTGCTCTGTGACAGCTTCGGCTAGAAATATCGAGCGCATTTACAATAAAGACTGTAACGACGACGCGTGAGTCACTACTCGAGATTTCTCGGCAACAAGAGAGAAACACGAGCTGAAATACCGGGGGAATTTCTTTGCAACAACAAGCAAAAGCCAAAGGGAACCGAGCGCAATATCGTTGCCGGTGAACGGCCAATGCGGCTCAGGCCCTTGTTCACCATCCTTCTTCCTCTTTCGCGTTTTGTTTTGACGATATTTTCTCTCCACCCCCACCCCCCTTCTTCTTGTTTCTCCTTTTACCCTCCGGCCCCAAGAGTCTCCGATCCTCGAGGACCGGTATTAAAACCTACCTGTATATCCCATTGCGGATTATATGGGACCTTCCATGAGACCTATACCGGAGAACCCTACCTGGCCAACAACGTCCAAAGTCCTCTCCTATATACTCTCCTCTTTTTCGACATTTTATCCTTTGAGGGACAGTCTCGATTTACAAGTGTTTCAAGACAAACAAAACGACTTTTTATTCTAAAAGAAACCCTATGTTTTTGGTAACGTTTATATTCTTGTATTGAAGCCGAAATTTTACTGTGATAGAAGATTTTGAAACTCGTAGAATAATACAGTACTTTTGAGTGGTAATGATGATTGCAACGTTGGAATGCAACGAAAAAGTAAACATTTTTTTTTCATCATATTTTCAGTTTTTAGAATCAGCCTGCATTTACTTGTATCGCAAAAATCCAATTATCGTAAAAAAACATTGCTTTTAAGAATCGAAGAAGTTATATTTCAACATTATTAACTTTTAACCACTCGAACTCATTTGTTTTGTTGCAAATTTCAAGATTACTCAATATTCCTGGATGTGGGACTAAATAGTTCAATTTTGTAATATTAAAACAAGAAATTTCAGTTTAAGAAACATTTAATTAATAACAGTTTGGATTGAATGTCTTGATACTTGAATAATCTGATTTTGGAATATCATCAAAAGAAGTTCGTAATGTGATGAATTGAACAATTTGCCAAAATAATAACAAATTTTATGAATATTCAGTAAGTTGAATAGGATCCGTAAATCGGTGACGAACATATATACTTACGATAATAATCGAAAACTTTGTGGCTGTTTGTGCTACTACACGAGAATTTAACGAGCAGGACTTGGAGCTCGTTCCTGACTCACCTGTACGTACACTCAATCGTCCCTCAGCCCCTCTTCCTGCCATTTCTTTCCTTCTCGTTCTTAACTTTTTAGATAACGGCCAGTCATAATCGCCGAAAGCCCCGTCTCACTCTTTTCCTCCTTTGTATGTAACTCATACAACTCACATTTATAAATATATAGATACTAATTCGCCTCCAGTGTTCACCCATCGTTGACTACCTATGTGACGACTTTTACAACGGGTTCACTTCGACGAGCGTGTGTGTACGACGACAATCGTTTTATCGCTCACACAAAATTATATTTATATGTATTTCTAGCTTCACACATACACTTATGTGGTTTTCATGTTGTTTTTTTTTCGATCGTTCACGCGCAAACTTACGTTTTGGTTACCACGAGACTCGAGTAATATTTGAAATGTTTGATGATTCATTGTTAATTTCAGGATGATCCATTGATCGAAGTTTCTTTATCTTTGTGTCTTTTTTTTTATCATTAGAACTCTTTTTTTCAATCTGTACAATCGGATTGATTAAACAGTTTATTATTGTAGTATTTTCGTTAGTCTAAATGAAAAAAAAATATTTCATTTAGTATCGTCGATCTATTCTTGTGACATTTTTGATGTATTCAAAATTTATCATACTTTGAGGATAAAATTATTTGAAAATTCTTTCGATGAATTCAAGTGAAAGCTTAAGCGAATACTCGTGCTTTTGTCGGCCTCTTGTAAAGCACGAGACTCGTGTGAAGGCAATAAAGACTCTGATATTTATTTTTGATCGGAGATCTCTATTTTCTCTGGCACAATTCTCCCCTATCGCGAAAACGCCTATATAAACTCGGGCGCCATCTTTACTCATGAAACTCGACGACATTTTCGTGCCTTTACGAATTCTCTACACTATTGAGCATTGCCACTATGTCGCCTGCCTTATGTTGACTCGTCCTCGCAAAATCTAGGCGCCACGTGACATTTCTTTCGTTCTCATCTATTCATGTGATGTCTTTCTTGTTTTCGCTATCGCTTTTTTGCTCTTCCCTCTCTTTCTTTTCCCACAAACCAACTTTAGAAAGATCGTGCTCAAAAATTAGAATACTCGTCGAAAGGAATTTCCTTCGGTCTCCGATTTTCAGGTTTATTTTTCTGTCTTCTATACCGAATTTATTATCGAGCAATTTTGGGCTCTTGGTTAGTACTAAGTATTTCCTTAATTCCTTTTTTAATTTAGTTAATCGAGGAAAGTCGTTTTTTTTTTGTAAATTTACATCATTATATTGGCTCTAATTGCTCTTATTGACAATACTTTTTATTAATTTCTACACCATAACAAAAAGCCCGAAATTTCACTAATTTTTTTTTCTCATACCGACGTTAATTTCTGAGCCTTAAACGATGTGGAACTGTGACGAATTTATCGACCCTAGTGACTCGCACGTAATTAACAGTGATGAAGGTTAAAACACTCGAGAACCAAAAGCGTATGGTGTTATTAGTGGTTGAGCGTCGATTAACTAACACGCTTGTGAGGCTCTTTTTCTCTCATCTTGCAAAATTTTTGCAATAATCGCCATGTTTATGTTACCGAAAGAGCTTTCATTTTAGAGAAAATTGATCGTGATCGATTTGTCGTTTGTATTATCTCAATCGCCATCAGCACATCGACAGAGCAACATTTTTCACGTGGAACAAATGATGTTTTTTTTTTCCTTTAATTGCTGATGATTTTCTGTCAAAAATGTTCTTCATTCGTATTTTCTATTCACTCAATAATCATTCTCCATTCTCAATATAATTGTTATAATTTTATCGGAATAATCTTCAGTAGAATGTTTTTGTGGAGTGTCGATAAATCATAAAACATGCTGTCATGATTGTATCATCGTAGTTATTAATTCATGATCGATAATGATTTAAAAAGGCGATCCCAATCTTGGTACACTTATCTTATAAATTACATTGAGTTTAATATTAAATGTATGTCTTTGGCTAAGTTAACTAGTGCTTTATCTATATTCGTTGCTTGGGGCACTTTTCTTGACCATATACGCACATGCACGCGAGTCTCGACAACCGTTGATTTCCAACGATTTTCTTTTTTTTTTCTTCTTCTCATTTTCGTTTTTTTTATTTGTTCTTTTCCGTTCGATCCTTAGCTCTCCGTGTAATCGACACCACGCCTCGTATACGTTTTACATTTTGTACTCGGTCTAATGACAGCTTGGATTGCATATATGTGTCAGATATTATTAATAGGACGGTTACTTGTGCATATGCCCGTGATGCAGATTTACATTATGTATGTATTATCATTCGAACCAACTCATAATCTCCCCTGTGCTATATGCTTTGCACACAGTTATACTTTGTTTGACTTTTCAAAATGTCCGATCGACTTATCGAACGATAAACGTTCAACAACTTATTCATTATGGATTTTTCGAATTTACATTTTATAATCTATTCTTGAAGCAATTCTGTTGTATTTATCAAATCATAAGATATTAGAAAGTCTACTGAAGAAGTGAAAAACTTTAACATCGATTATATTTTGTTGTCTCTGTACTAAGCAAAGATCTGTAATATCTTTTGGAAACTTCGAATCGATAAATAGACTCGAAAAAGTATTTTTTTTCTTTGCCAATTCAGAATTTAATGAAATGTTTCTTTATGCTCATTCTGTTCATTACGAGAATGTGATAAAAAAAATTTGGATTCGTACCTTTTTTTCTATTTAAATAGTATCTGATTTTTCATTCATTCGTATACTTTATCCGTTCTTTACCGTTTGACATAGTCATATTTCCGTACATATGCCAAATAAGTAATTCATTCATTCCTCGTGCACACAAGCTCACGCGCTGATCGAGACAACAACGTGCCGTATGTATACCTTTAATTAATTCGTACTCGACACATCGCGCTGTGGTAGGATCGTCGAGATAATGATGGAATGCCCGACTGGCGTATTCTATGGGGTCTCTGTATTTATGCATTTATTCGGTCATATATACACCATGAGGAAATTGTCCGGATGCCGAATGTTGTATTCCGATAAGAGGGAAAGAGATAAACTGATGAATAGAGAATGAGAGAAAGAGAAAGAGAGAGAGAGAGAAAGAGAGAGAAGTGCACTGTACTTTGTGTTTATGAAAAGTAGTTACCAGAGAATTTACAGTTAGGTGGCTGCAGGCCAACTGATACGTCACTCATTGCGAAACGGTAAAGTCTTGACCGTCAATTTTTTAGCATTTTGAATTGCAGTATAAAATATTTTATTTATTACACGTAGCAGTCAAGTATTTTGCCTATGCAAACCAACTGACAATTCCATAAATTTGATACGGTTGTTATTTCTATTCGTTGCTTTCTATATTTCCAGTGTCTCTTATCTTGATTCGAAAGATTTTACCAGACTCCATGAAAATCCTGGAGCATTTTTTATTTCTTTGTTATTTTTATGTTAAATCTGATTAACAATGATGTTATTGGATTGAAAAATGTGGACATAACGTTTTGAAATTCCTGCACGTATTCAATTACACTCCATCTATATATGACGTCTGAATTTTTACGAAGAAGACTTACTCATCGACATTCTGTCCTCGTGATTTCATATAACGATGTCCCGTTTTATGAATAAATTCGTTTTTTTTTCTCGTACTTTCTTTAATTGAATTTCTTCATCGTTATATTTCTATGTTGTCCTTGAAAATGGCTTTATTTGACAGCCTGTAGGATCTCAACTTCGAAAAGGAAATGACTAATATACTCGTTGTCGAGATTGCATGCCAGAGGCACTGTATTTTTTTTGCCTTTCCAACTTTCGTTCCTCTTGTTTCATTCAAATTCTGTTTGATAATAAACGTATGTATATTTAATATTTAGTTCCAGTCTAGAACTACGAAAATTAAGGAATAAAAAATGAAGCAGTTTCGAGAAAATTGCGAAATTTGCAAAAAAAAAAAAACATAAGTTTTTTCGTTACACGTTCCAAAAATCCAAACTTCAATAACTTTCGGAAATACTTTCTGACATTTTGTCTATACATTATACAATCATATGTGTAACGATGGATTAACGTCGTTATTTCTTTTGTGTGGAGTCAGACGTTATAAGCCGAGAGACCGTACAGTAGCGCTAAACACGATTGCAAAAACGTGTCAATGCCTATCGATTGTTGACCAACTACATATTAAACATGATCGTCAGGTTTTTGTGTTCTCAATATAATAGAAAATTCATTTTTGCCTGTATGGCAAAAGCGTTGACATTTAGGAAATTATTTTGGTGAAAGATTTCAAAAAGACGTTGCAAATTCCAAATCCTCGCAGCGATCTGATAGTTGTATTAAAAAAAAATAACGATATTGCAGATTTTTAAAAACCCTGGAAAATTCTTTACGAATTAATCGTTTTGGAATCCAACGGAATTCTTTTTTATATTTATTGTACAGCCAAAAATGACTATGCAGTATTTGTCTGAGATAATTATATACAATCTTCTGGAAAAAATCGAAATGGAAATGTGCGAAAAAAATTGGAACGATTCGAAATATTGAAAAAATAATAAAGATTTAAAATACGAATTTTTCGTTGCACATCAACGATGCAACCTCCAATACCATTATATTTGTAGGAAAAGTTCTTACGTGCTCAGATTTCACAGTTTAATAATAATATCTCATTTTTAATATTCAATACTATTCCGGGCTAATTAAGTACGCTTAAACGGTCAGTAATTGGCACTGTCGCGTTGACTCCAGTAGTCCAGTGTCTTTAAAACAGTTGCGATCGCATAAGAGATCTCCCTCGCGGTCTACATACAGAGGAGGGTAGGCGGTTGAAAAGAAAGTCGTTTTCATTGCGAATTGCGCAAATACTGAAACTAAGAGTCGTTGGAGCGCGCGAAACGCTTCGACGAAGAGCCAGAAACAGTTACGTTCAGTTTTTTTTCTTCTTTTCTTACACATGTACAATATTTATGTGTGTATACAATATGTAGCGAATATGTGTATGTGTGTATACACGTTTCTCCCTTTTGTGTGAGGTCGCTGATTGCCAGTTCGTAGTTTCTCAATTTGGCACGATCTCGCGGCACTCTTTTGCCCCTTTTCGGCTTTGGTAATCCCCGTTTGTCCTCTTATATTACGTTCGCGAGTATCGTGGTAGGAAAAAAAAATGAAATAAAAAAAATCGAGTTTATGCCACTTGACGCGTGTCTCCTCTATCGTTTTCTTCGGTCGTCACGTTCTGTACGCACAAATGCACTCTGTTGTATCATTAATGTATGTATGTATTAATGTTTATACATCTTTATACATGCATTTAATTGCGACGAAGTCATTTTGTTCCTTTTCTTCTGTGAATCCATCATAGAAATCGTCTTCGTTTTGAGAATCTCGTTCGAATTTGGATCGGCTGTTGGTAATATATAGACAAGGTGTTTTCACCCCTTTGCGTACTTTATGATTTGAGCAGTGACATTTATTATTATGTCCACAATGCTCTAAAGCACTCTAATGAATTTTTGCAATTGATTGTAATTAAATGATCTCGGTGCAGAGACAAATGTGTTGGAAATGCTTTGCTTTTCAGACAACTGGGGTTTTTGTTTTTTAAATAGAGCTTTGTCATTTTTTCTTGAACCTCTATTTTTTTTTGCCCTGTATATGAATAAAAAACTCACTATCTTTAAAATCATTGTTTTTATAAAAATTTTACACGTGAAATGGGTGAATGTTTGACATTTATTTGTTTATTTAATTTTTCGAAATTTGATACAGAGATGCGATGTATAGACTTTTTTCTATACGCTTACTCGGGTTCTTCAGGTTTTTTAGTCTCGGTTCACTTTTACTCGTGCCCTCTACGAGAAGACAGGTATTTATGATTTCCTAGAAGTGCTCCCCGATCGAGGCAATCACACGTTAGGGACACACACGAGCACTAACTCACACTAAGATTGAAACTCTCAAGAGCTATGTCTCGAGCCCACGCGGTCACCTGGATTATTTATGCACTTTCGATTTCTAAGCAAAGACCTATACGGTTTCAATACACGGTCTGCTCAGTATACATATATCTTTCCAAAACCCTTTTTCAGACCTTTCACAATGCCCTTGGTACTTAATCCTCCCAGACTCTTCCTTTCGTTCGTCCCATGTGTCGGGTTAGGGCAGTCCCACACTCGTTTTCACTATTCGAGGTCTAGATTTGACTCCGCAATGAAGAAAACCACGTTTCGAAACATTTTTTTTTTTATTCAACGAACGTCCTTCGGATGAATTAAGTGACTAAGATAAAAAAAAGAAATGCCATGCGATAATGTGGAAATAAGAACCTTAATATATTAACGATTAGGATATTAAAAAACGAATGAATAAATAATTAAGTTTATAATTCGGGTGACTTCAAAGGTACATGCTAACTAACTTGAATTTATTAATATTCGTCTTTGATTTCATTGGATTCCTGTCATTCGAAAGTTGTTTTCTATTTTCATTTTGAAATTGACATTATTTAACGATGTTTTCGTTCAGTTATCGTTAACAGTGTAGGCGTTTTTATTCGACGTACATATATAGAATTCTTGTTTAGATAACTACGTTTGCGATTCGATTCTTCTCGTTTCTGGTTCCTCAACGCCCACGATTAATATATTGATTTTTGTTTTTTGAGCTTCGATTCCTTCGCTTTGGACTCATCACCCTGACCTCACGATCTATTTTTTTAAACTCTACATTATTATTCTTTCTGGCTCTATTGAATATGCATGTGTACCAGCAAAAAAAATATATTCTTACTGCGGTCGATCCGCGGTGTTGATTTTGTCAATTTACGTATTTTCGTGTCTTGGACCTTTCCACATAGTTGAGAAACACCCACGTCTCAGATATTCTATATCTATAGCAATTGACTACGTCATCGGTTTCCTGTCAGCTATATTTTTCTTCAAAACCTTTACCTGTGCGTATTTAACTAACTACTTAGATAATTTCGTTATGGACGAATGTTATGTGGCGCAATCTGTCTCGCCGATGATTGTCTAGGCTTCTCGTTGCTTTTTTCAATTTTTGTCATTTGAGTAGCCCAAATTGTGTGTGGGAAAGATTGCTGACTGTGAAGAAAAAAAGTTTCCTCAATAACCCTAATTTCCAATAATGTTGTCACTTGAGTTTGGGGATTTTTGCAGTACAAATTTACCTGTGTATGTGCATACTCAGAAACAACACTTTGTCTTATCGCTCATACGATAAAAATTACGTAATTTATAATATCTCGACGATGACGACCGATAACTGAGATAACTATTAGGCTTATCCTATTCCATTGAACTTTGGAACACTGAGCATCACATGAAAACAAAGAACGAGTTCACCATGTTCCAACTACAAATTTTAACGATTCTTTATACGAATTTGTACATCAACTTCTTTACTTGTTTGAAAATAAGAATATCTGAGCTTTCGCGATTAATTTCATTTTTCTACGACTTGTCATATGTTTTGTATGCAGGAGAAAAATGAAGAAATTATCAATCTTTTGTCAACGATTTATTGCAGAAAAATTATACATTTCCACTAATCAGAGAATAAGTATTAAAAAAAAAAAAAAAAAAAAAAAAACACAGAGTCTAAAACGTAGCCATTAAATTTCGCAATTTATTATATATGTGCATTCATCTATGTTCCTACTTGATATCATTCAATGATTCAGGATATATTCGTCATGCTTCGATTGATTCTTGGACATTCGATTTCTCGATGTTGCTGAGTTTCGTTCCAGGTTTTTTTCTGTTTTTGTTATGATTTTTTCTTCCTTGTAATTATATGTGTCACGAAGTAATTATGTTTTAAAAATTACTTTCCACTCACCGATCCATGTTTTTTTTTTGTATTTCTATGTATATTCTTACTCGCATATCGATACAAATTGAAAAACGTTTAAAATTCTATTTTTCAATTGATACAAATTTTGAAAAACGTATTTGCTGGGGTTCTTTGTAATTTTTAACCGTTGTGTTCGTTTCACCGTTTCGCTACGCGCAACACTGTGTTATTTACTTTCGTTGATTGCCCTCGGGCGTTAATTATCACGTAACGTCATCGGTTGCCCCTCAGTGACACATATATCCACCATTTTGTTGTGAATGCAACTAGCTCGAATGCAACAGACCCGTAAATACTGCCTTAGACTCAAATTCTTTATTGCAAAATTATATTAATATAAAATGTATTTCATTCACGAAAAAAGCCATCTCCGAATCTGAAATTGCGAAAAAAGAATGCAGACACTGACCAACTCGATAGTAACTTGTGCCAGAAAGAAATTAATGAAAATTATACACGCGTTCGTAACTTCTGGACCATTCGAGTGGTAATAACCAGACGCATTCATTCGTTTTAAAGCCGCATAAAACGAGTGATGTCTTTTTTTTTTGGCCGGCGTCCCTTATTCGGTCATCACGACCAGAAGGGAATGACAGCCGGATTCGAATACCTTGCAGTATATCAGTACAGAAGATTTACCTGTGAATTGGAGAGACAGAGAGAAAAAGAGAGAGAGAAAGGTCATGAAATGAGGGGAGGGGGGAGGGGGGATTAATACTCGAGCTCTGAATCACCCACGAGGGATGACCATGATGGTATTATTCAACGTGACTCTTCGTTAAGCTGCCGATCGCACCTCGTTGAATATCCCATAATAAGAAACCAGTTTCATCATTACGACTTTTGTTTTTCTTTTTTCTCGAGTAACTTCAATAATATTGAAATGCAGGTAACTGTGATTTTTGAGTATGGGAAACACACGTTTTTTAAATCATTTCACTACACGAGGGTTGCTGTTTACAATATTTTTATTATTTGTGCCGATAGTCTTGGTTGAAAGCTTTTTATTATTATCAGATACGAGCCTGATCCGCAATGTCAATTGTAAAAAATTGAACGACGTCAAAAAGGTTTTGGAAAAAAGCTCTAGAAATAAATTTTTTTAGGGTCGAAGAGATTCGCGGAATAGCGATAGAAAAGTGCAGGCAAAACTTGGAGCATTGCTCTTAGGAAGTGAATTTATCTGCCAGTAAAATCGACCTCTCTTGTCACGAGTATCTCGAGAAAGGTGGAACGCGTGGGTGAACTAGTTTGACACATAGCAGGCCAAGAATCTTTTCATCTCATGTCCGAAGTGCCTCTTAATATCTTCGGGATATGTCAGGCTTTTTACGATGAAACCCCATTCTTATTCATCCAAGAATCTTGCCCCATTTTCGTTCTCAGCTTTTCACTTTCTTTTTTTTTGTCTTGCATCGAAATTCTTCTTTTTTTTTTATGAAGATAGTTTGTATTTTTGTTTCTACTTGCGTTTTTCCCTCGATACCATATGAACTCGGTAGTTTTTTTTGCTCCTGACGCTATTTATTATCGTCTGTTCGTTGGCTTTGAACTACCTTTTTCTCCCCAAAGCATACTCGCCACCGACAGTATCGTTTCTCACCATGATCGGCCCTCTTACTTACTTTTTTTCGCTCACATCAAGACTCTTTCCCTTTCTCTCTCCCTTCTCTCTCTCTCTCTCTCTGTTTTTTCTTCGTACTGCTGTGACATACCATTTGCCAAACATACATTTCTGGCTCCCACGTACTTTTACGAGGCTCCCTCGCGGCATACCATTTAAGGATCGATCGCCATGACCGTCGAGCGTTTATAATTCACGGGTGTACGTAATCGCACCTCCACCCCCGCTTATTCAATAAATAAACGTATTTTTTGTACGCGTATGAGTGGTTTTTTGAAATATATTTTCGCACAACTGTCATTTGCTTCGATCTGGATTTACAAAATCGACGGTTTCTATACAAATTTTATACTGAATCTTCGATATTTTTCTTCCGTTCCAATCGCATAATCTCATTTTTATCTGACTTATAAATATTGCAGTTGGTTTTCGCCATATTTTCTACGACCTCATCGCGCGCGTCATCGATGTCATTTTCTTAAGACGTTATAGTCAAAAGTTTGAATATATGGTCAGGGAAAGATGTCTAGAGTTTATTATTTCATAGCGGAAGTATATAAAAAGGTTCCAGTTGATAGAATGGTTTCTCGATCAATTTCAAATACCCATTGGCGTAGTTGCATTCGCAGGGTCGTGGTCGTCGAAACGGTTCAAGGGCACCGAATTCCTTTCCTTGCTCGCGGATCGCGAGCTTGTGCCATAAAACCCGGCCTCGTACTGCTATCAAGAAAGGTCCAAGCGAAAGCATCGAACCGAAAATATCACAGCTGAAGGAGCTAAAGATTTCTCTCTCTTTCTCTTTCTTTAGCCTGCCCCGATTTCTTTTTTTTTTTCGATTTTTTTTCTTTTCTCATTCTGTTTTTGTTTCTCCTGCACTGTTTTCATTCTTTTTGTCTTTGTTTTATCTTGCTTCTCTCTTTTACCCGTTGTATTAGCTTCGAAAACACCACCGGAACCGATCAGCCTGCCATTGGCTACGCCATTAGCGTGAGGGATCGATTTGTACTCGCGGTGGTCGTCGACTCTTACCGGTATATTTGTGTGTATATATAACTTTTGCTCTCGATCGAAATAGCCGCTCGACGGCAGAAAACGTCTAGGAGCGTTCGACATTCCACTTACGTGCATTTGTGCTGCACCGCCAAGACGTCGACGTCGTTTAGATTTCGGCGTCGTTGATCTCCGCTAAACTTTGCTCAACATTGGGATAGGTCACTACTAAAAACCGACAGAGAAGGAAAGAGGAATTGTGTGCCCCGCAAACCTCGTATTCGAAAGCGGCGAACGCACACACGCGACCAAACTTTTACGTTCGAAACTGCTCTTTTTTTTTCGTTTCTTTTTTTCCCTCCGTTATTCAACTGATTTCTTTGTATTCAAAAACAAAACCCTGTTTAAAGGTTAAAAATCAATAAATAGAAATGATGGAAGATCAATGTTTACTATCGATCAATGTTTCTTTTCGCCAATTTGTTTGATACATTTACGTTTTATTCGGCAGTTTATCTTGCGGTTTGTTTTACCGAAAAATATACATACGAAATCAATCGTTGTAATTGATCAGGCTAAATGACGCTCATATATTTTCTCGTATTCGTGCGGGCTTCGAAAGATCGGATTATCATGAAAAATGGGAATGATCGATGTTGATTCTCGACGAATTAATTATGAGCACTACTTTGCTCAAGGGAGAACGAGAGCAATGAAAAATTACTTTTGTTTAATTATATTCGACCAAAATTCGAAGTCACAGAAATTATTCATGGTGGCCTAATGAAATGACAGTGATACTCCTTAATATTAATAATAGCTGTCTGACCTTTTTTGATTCTTGGTTATAATTATGACCAATGAAATTTGATCCTGTTTGTTTCACACACAATATTTGAGGAATATAAACTGCTGTTATATGTCGCCTCGGGCCAATTGAAATGTCAATTTTCGGTGTGTCAGTGATAGGCATTTCTTTTTGATTTATCAAAGTTAATCGTGTTCTAAGTTTGAGAAATATTTTGTTGATGAATATTCATATGTTTCTAAACGTTGATGAAATTTTGCTCACCTTGACATGACTTTACGTTTAAATTTGTTATGATAAATGGAGCCTCGTAGCGAAAACGATTCAAGGATCTTATCGAACTCCCTTTTCTTCTTCATTTTCGCCTTCTTCTTTTCCTTTTGATTGCGGAATGACGAGAAGCGAGAAAAAGGAGAGGAAAGGAGCTGGACTTTGGACCCGTTATGCAGGTCCCGCGCAAGAATGCAGCCGGTTCGTTGCAACGATGCAGCGGGAGCCACATAAGATCTGAACCCACAGCACAGCCTCACGACCACGCGACTATGTTTTTATTTTCTCCCCTTTTCGCGGAGAATCTACAAACGCGCGTGTGCTTGTTTCGCTCCTCTCCGAAGAGAGTATTCAACTTTTCTCCTTTCACGATTGTTCCTGTTCCTGTTCCACTCCAAATATGCAACATTTTTTTTGTCGTTAGCTGGACCTCACGTAAATGTCTCTTTTCGTCTCACTACCGTAGCGTTTATTCGTGCTGTTGAAAAGATTACATTCATAGCCTACTTTGACAAACAGATATACAAATCTTTCGAAGTTTTCACGTTCGACATATTTGCAACATTTTGAAAACCTTTTTTTGCACGTAAATATATTAATAGCAAGGAGAATGTATTCCAAGATATTTTGTTTCGTATTCCAACGGAGAATAGAATATTTTATTCCAGTGTCAAAGCTAAAATCTATGTTTTTTTGAGAGAAAAATCATTGTGTCAAAACTTACACGACGTAACTTTGTGTTTTGGTATTTTTGTTTTCATAAAAATTCAATCGCTCTTATCTAGAAAAGCTTGGGTGGTCTAGATCTCAATTATTTATCACTTCCGACAAAGACAATTGTTTCTTGTCAAATCCAAACTTTTATTCCTCCTGTTTCTTGAGTATTTAGCTGCTCCATATGATAGATCTTAAATTTTTGACTCATCTCGTCTCGATACTTCCGAGAATGGAAAGATTTGACCCTCCTTCAACAACATTTCGAAAGTAGTTCCAGCCTTCATCGCCCATTCTCTTTCCCTCCGTTTTTCTTCACTTTAAAAATGTACACACGTGTATGGCGGTAGTAGAAAATAGCCATTTCTGTATGGCCGAGCACGAGTTTGTCGTAACGATTGAACGGGAGTAAAGGGTTGTAAACACACGTGGACAGTGGCCATTTACAGTGGGATACAGAGGAAAGACCTCGCAGAGGCCAGCTGCAAAACTCGCAGCTGCCAAGACCGTAAGCCAACGACTTCGAGCTGTATGGAAATTAAATTTAGTTTCTCTCTTTCTCTCATTCTTCTTCTTCTGTTTAAAACTCGATTTTTAGCTGCTTTTCCGATCATATCTCTAGAATTGAAATTTTTGTTTATCCAAATGAAAATATTCAAAAAAACCAGCATTAATCACATTTCCTTTTTACATTCATGTGAAGAAACAGTGTCAAAAAAGTGGACTGTGATGGGTAGTTCATTTGAATTCTGTGACCGAATGACTAAAAATTCATGGGAATGGGACATGGGACATTGATTCTATCATGGAATTGCATTTTTCATCACGCTTCATAAAATCGAGTTCGCGAGCTTAACCAGACAAGAATAAATTTAACGCGATGGCTTATTTGTACGATTTTTATATTTCACGAAAAATATACATAATTCTATTTATTCCTGTATGAAAGGACGGTAATAGAAGGATCACTAAAACAAAAGAAACGCATCGAAATCTCCGTCGGGCTCATTGTCCTCTACTTCTCCTTCCTACTCCATAAATTTGCAAATTGGCAGCCGTTCAAACTTCGTCCTCTTGGCTTCATACGTGCTCCGCCATCAGAAACGAACTACCAAGCCAACCACCAAGAGAACCAAGTTCTCTGCACTATGCCCTCTCTTATGGCTCTTCTTCTTACTCTGCAATAACGAATAGACGAGACGACGACAACGACGAAGACGACCAGTAGAGAAAATTCTACGCACAAGCCCCATACTATAAAGCTCTAGCTTTTACTCGTCTCACTCGCCTACCGAGAGAGCGATACCAGCAGAATTCTTCTGGCAACCACGTCGTCGAAGACTATAAGAATATCCGTGCTGCACCAGACGGTGCAGACACGGCATTAATATATAGACGTTATAAATCAGATTTATATTCGCCCATGTGTTTATCACCCATCACGTGTGAATTTTCTTGTTATCGAAGTGATGGATTTATCGATATATTGTACGTTGAATCATTAATTCGCATTTATATAGTTGACCCCTCTAACTTTTTTAAAGGATTTCACAAAATATTATCTCATTACACTTATTTAATCAGTGATTTTTAAAAAGTCATTTTTATTGACGCAAATATATTCAAGTGTATCGTGGATGTCTTCGTTGAGACATTCAAATCGATGTAATAAACTGGATTGCATCGTTTAAAATAAACCCCGAGACTCCAGTTATCGAAACCGGCCCAAGTTCATCGTTGGAATGCAGTGAAATGACGTTTTTTTTATTTCTTAAAAATCAAAACAAATAATTTAACTTTTATGAGACTTTTTTTTGGACCCGAAAACCTTGCGAGATAAATTTTGACAGTTTATGAAAGAAATATACTTGTGAATAAAAGGACACGTCATTTCTGGAATGATTATTTGGTCTCTTTTGGTAACGAGCTAAGTTTTTCTTCAATGTTATTCTGACAACGAAATACAGAAATGATATTTAAAAAAACGATGTGCAAATCCTTGAGAGTTAGATAAACTTACACGTGCTGTAGGAAGCACATTTTTTGTTGTCTTATGGACAAGGGTAAGGAGATAATCCCGAGGAGGTCATCGGGTTCTCGTTCAACTTGCACTACCACTTGGTGCCTTCGTTCCAGCTCTTCTGGACCATAAGATATGCTGCGTAAATAAGCTCGTTTGCCCTTCCTCCCCTTTACCTTGCACTCGCTCCTTCTCCTTCAATCTCTTAATTTTGTATATGTGTAGCTTTGCCGTTCGTTCTGCTGCAGTTATGCGTATTATAGTGCGTTGGCTTTATGGAGCTTTTCTGAGGATTCTCTTGCAAAATCACGAATATATACACGCAAGACTCATACGAAAGGCATACTTCTCTCTTGTCCCTCGTTGCAGTATCCTGGCGACCTCGCAGCAAAAGCATGCATGTATATATTTTCATCATATAAACGTAGGCAGGCACACACTAAAACTTTTTACTGAGTGCACAGCCGTTCAGCTCTGCAGTCCAGACTGCAGTGTTTCTCCCTCTCTGGCTCTCTTTCCTCTTATTATTTCTTTTTTTCTTACTCTATTTTCTATTTGCATCTAATTCCGGCAGCTTCGTTAATGTGCGGTAGCTTTTATCTTTTCTATATACTGCTTCCATGGGGTCAATGTGGAGACCAGAAATTTAATGATGATCCAACGATTTATTTGGATCTTTGATCGGTAAATCATTCAAAAATCTAATTACAATCGAGTTTATTCACGGATTTGAACTAAGAATTGAATAAAGAAGAATTTTTGCTAACGAAAGTAACTCAGTATTTGAACAGATCTTTAACTTGGCATCGGTAAAAAGTTTTGTATTTCGCTCGTTATGATAATAAATGTCATTCTTTTTTACCATTGGGAAATGTGATTTAGTGATTTCCTGACTAACTATCCGACGTTGTAAATATCTCCATCTTTCTCTATCCCATTAAATACAGTATGTACAGTAAGTGCGTGTGTATAATTGTATATATTGTATAAGTGTACTTTTGCTTGTCCCGGTCAGAAACCAGACGAACGCCTTCTCTTGGCGTATCTATACATAGATCTATGCTTCTTATTCTCTATTTATGTCATTTCCTCGGACTCTCTTCGTCTCTATCTTGCTTTCTATTTCTTTCTTTATTCACATCTTCTCTTTGACCATTATAATTTCTGTAGAGATGCAAACGAGCATCCTCCATCTTTCTCTGTATCTTTTTGTCTCGCATACATCGGCCTTACTTTTCGTTTTTCATCTTACTTCCTTCTCCTTTACGCTGAGATGGCTCCAGCAGTAGAAATTGTAACGATATCAATCTCTTTCATTCCTTCTCGTAAATTCGTAGATTCTCTACACATTCTGAACCGTTTACTCCAGTCTCGTAACTTCATTCATTCATTTTCTTCCTTCTGGTACTCCGTGTTTTGTAATTTTCTTCATACTTCTGTCCATTGTAACGTCATAATGGATATTTAAATATGCGGGAAAACTTATGAAGAAATTGTAGAACGAAGAATTGCAAACTTTATCGGTTTAATCAGTAATGATATGTTAACGGCTGCTAAATAGTAGCGTTTATTACTTTTTTCAAAGTTTACAAAAATGGAGACAAAATGATTCTGATAAAAGCCTCAATTTGGAGTTTAAGGGGCTACGAATATTCATTAGAATTCTTTCGATATTTAGTTAAATAAGAATTGAAAACTTAACAAACAAAAAAATGTTATCACGTTCCTATGTCGCAAGATCTTCGATGTCATGAATTTTGTCGTCGAAAGTTGAAATTCATTTTGGCGAAAAAGGCACGTGTTGACGAGCCTGTAACGGTTGTTTTCTCATCGAGTTCCACATTCCATATTACTTTAGTCTTAACATATTAATTGAATATATATTTTTCGTCTGCTACGTCAAAGTCGTTTATACGAAAATTGGGAATATTTTTTTGCCGAAAGGGATATTTGCTACCATGAAAGGTATGCGAAACTTAAACGCCACACAGGTTACCCGTTCACGTGAAGTCTGTGTGTGTGTGTGTGTGTGTGTTTATGTCTATGTGTGTGTTTCTCAAGGCTCATCTCTTTCTCTCACTCTTCTTTCTCTCGTTCTCTCTCTCCCTTCGAAAATATCGCTTTTGCCGTCGAATACGACCAGGCTCGTATAATTTACCGTTAGGGATACCTCGTTCCGAATTCCTTGACGATAATCTTCGCCATACGCATGAAAATATACCCTCCATATCTTTAGGTATTACACGACAGCGTTGGCCTCCCTGACGCTATCGTTACCTGCAACAACGCCATTTTCCTACACCTTTCGATGTTGTTTTGCTGTTGAAAGAACCCTCGAATCAAATTTTAATGTTTCAATAATATTTTACTTTCAATATCCATCTGGTGACGGTTTAGTATTTCGAAAGGAAAACTTATTCGTAAATGAATTTATATATATTTGCATCATTTCGAAGAAGTGCAGTGAATATGACGATCTTTATTATAAATTATCATCAATAATTAATTTTAAGGGCTTCGAACGCTTAGAGAAGACAATAAATTTGATTTTTCAAAAATATTTTTATTCGATTTTTTGAGTCGTCATTAAAAAAAATCGTAAAAATTTTTACTCAATAAATGAATTACAATGCAGGCAATATCTATGCAAATGCATGGCTCTTGCTATTTTCATTGTGCACATATGAGACGGAAGAAAGAATTATTGATGAAGCTTCCACGCGGAAATAGTCGCGTCAATAATATTTAATAAACATTATCATTTTTACGAAGCTGCTTATTCACGGATGAGTTGAACGTCGAAGCGATAATTTAACGTGGGTTGAACTTATCGAGCATTAAATCTCGAATCCAACGTCTTCATCATCAGGATTAAAAACTGTCGAATCTAAGGAGAGTTCTGGAAGCCGAATAAAAATTCAATTACAATCGCGATAAACTGCGTTTTCTCTCTCCCCCCTCTCTCGTTATATTTAAAGGTGTTACCAGATTTTTTTTCGTTGAATCGTTGCGGAGTGGTGGATCACTCGGTGAATAAGTTTGCGACGATTGGACGAGGAACATGAGTTCCAGGGGACGACACCCACACTCGGAACGTTCTCCGATTACCATATGCGGGGATCCCCGATCTCGAGCAACCAAACGAATCAACTTCTCTCTTTCTCACTCTCTCTCTCTTTCTCTTTTTCTCTCACAAAGTCCCCTTCATGTCGTGCTGTTGCGGTGCTGAACCTGTGTTTGTATTTGTATACGTGTGTGTGTGTGTGTCGATTCCAGCCTGTGGTGGCTATTCGGCGTCACTTCTCACGCGGTACCCTCAGTCTCGTGTCCACGCGGCTTAACGTCAGACACACTAAGACAGCTCTCTAGTCGGTTAGTCAGTTAGTCAGTTAGTCAGTCAGTCTGTCAGCCGGTCGGCGAGCAATCGACCGCTCGCTTACCTTTTTCCGTACGTGTTTTTCGTTTTCCCTAATTATTTATCCAATTTCTACGCTCACGAATCCTTTACGACAACCTTTACTTCTTTCTCTTGTCGGCAGTTTTTCCCGAGCTTACCTAACATTAACGAGTGCAATTGAACATCGTCTTATTTATTTAAAAAAAATGATTTTTATTACTTAAAGCATATTTAACAGACGCTCTGAGCGTTGAAATTCAAATGAATTTTACAAAAATCTCTCGTGGTAACCAAAAAAAAGAAATAAATAACGAGTCGTACACGCAATCTCCGAAGTGTTCATAATTTAAAGCGAAGCATCGATACTTAATTGTTTTCTCTTTGTTTCTTTTCTTTCTTAAACAGTGTTTCGCACGCGTGAAAAATCGAAGGGGAGAAAAACAAATAACCTGATGGATTAATGAGACCTCGAGGAAGTACAAAAAAAATATCGTTCGGAAATTCATTGTGCCATAAATTATACGATTAATGTGTGTGGTTAAACATATCCGTGGGAATCGAGCTGATACGAAAATTTTTTGCGGGGGTGTTTCTACCAATTGAGGAATAATTGTTTATCCTCCCGAAACGGATTACACATATCGCAAGACACGAACGCCATAATAAATATATACTATATACATGAATGCACAGAAATATCGCCTAACGTGAAGATTAATTGACCAGCTTAAAGCACTAATCACCAAACTCAACATTCGAAGACCGGAAAAATAGCGAAAAAAGTAAACAAAAAAAAGAAAGCAACCCTGATAATAACCCGAATCGAGAATAATTTCACATTTTTTTATTTTTTAATGAAAACTAATAGACGAAACGAAGAGAAAATATAATTACAACGCAAGATAACTCTTGATTAAATAACACGTATTAACCCAACGTAAGAGAAGAGAAAGAAGAAGACAGAACGAATCGAATACACGATAATAAAAACGAGATGAATCATCGTTATTAAGAGGAAAACAATAACAACAACAACCATTAAATAATAATATTCATCGTCGTTTTGCAGATACGAAAACGAAAGTGCAGAGGAATAAAAAACGAACGAAATTAAAAGGAAATTTAAAAATTAATAAATCGAACGACGTTTTTTTTCGTCGCGTTGTGTGGAGGCACGCACGATAAAAAAAAAAGAAAAAATAACGCCGACATTTTGGCGCGAAACGAACTTCTCCGCGAGATCATTTCCGGTGACATTGAATACTTATACCCTTTCTATTCCCCTCTCCTTTCTCCTCTCTAGTTATTCGTCAATCGCGAAAGTGATTAACATTCAGTTTGGGTTTGTTCTTCGGGTGCGACGAATAGTCATGGATCGTGATTAGAGTGACGACTATTTTTTTTTGTTCTACAACGAGCTGGAAAACAAGCTGAGGATATATCGAACAATTTACGGGAGTAGAGCCCCCTACCGCGGTCCGGAAGTGCGCGGACTGGAGATACGAAGAAAAAACGACTTTTTTTCATCCCCAAAACATGTCGACCCAGGCTTATTACAAGGAAAGACTTGGCTTCGATCCCGCTGACACAGTGGCCGAACATCATCGCGAGCAGAGATCTCAACATGGCTACGAAGAATCCCTCTCCAAGTTCAAAGGTCAGAACGGTGATAACAGAAACGAAAGAAAAGTCACGAGTGTCCTTAGCGATTTGATTGCTGAGGATAATAATGATACGAGCGGAGCTAGTGGCGGCGACGAAGACGATCGTGAGACTGACACGAGTTCGGGAATGAGGACTGGCAGCGCTCAGGCTTTCTGGGGCTGCTGGGCCAAATTCATCGAGGCACACGGTAGGTCACGCTGATGCTATGCAACTTTTTTTTTTACATGCTGTGACAGAGCTCTTTTTGTTTTATTCGTTTTATTTTTGTTTTTGTTTTCAATTTTTCAATTTTATAGAATTTTTTATAACTTTGTAGTTCAAAGCTGTTCGAAAGAACTCTGCTTTCGTTTTACGAGTTACGAGAGATGGAGTGTTTTTTTAATTTTTTTTATATTTTTGTCCTTAATTAACACGAGATTCATTATTTGCGTTTATTAGAGGTGAGCGCTGCTTCGTTCAATTTTTATTTACATTCTAGAATGGAGTTCTTGAAATAATTATGTATAGGAACGTTCTTACGTTTATTTCTCCGACTGGTCCTTATGTCCATTTGTCAAGGATTTTATTTATTCCTTTTTAACATAGTACGGATTTTTTAAAGATTTATTGTATCTTCTAGTTCGTAGATTTTTTCAAAGACTGTTTTACACCTGATTTTTTCTAATTTAAAAGTCAATCTATGAAATAAATCATTGTCTGGTGTTAGATTTTGGTTATGAAATATTTTGATGATCGAATATGATTCAATTGGTAAAGGAGACGAGACATTTTTGTTTTTTCAATTACTGTCAATTACGTGATAGCCGTTTGTGGAGAATCCTTGATAAAATTGGGCTAAATGGAAAAAAAAGTAGGTCAGATTTGACTTGGAATGTTCCACATACAAATGCCTGTTCAAAATGCAGGGAAATTGCTTTGAATTTGTAGTGATGAGAAATATTCTCAAATCGTCAAACTAGATTGGCTTTATTAGTAACTGAATTAGGTGCTGATTTTTATATATGAATCAATGATTCAACGAAGCAGAGCTATCCACACATTTTCCTTTAACGTCAGACCGAAGCGTCAATAATGTTTTTGTTTTTTTGTGATTTGACTTTTTTGTTCCACTGAATCCCGAGATTTTTTTACCCTGGCATGGTGTTACGTGATTATTGCTAATAACACCGAACAAAATATCCCAAAATACAGGATATGAATATTGAATATTTAGATGGTGGAAGAATTATTGGGAAGACATCGCATAGAGGAAATATTTAGCTGTTTTAATGATAAAATAGTGGTGTTGATAAATAATGTAGAAATTTTGAAAAGACAATAAACACGAGGACTTTTTTCATTTAGAGTAAATCTTGTGGGTTCCTTGGTTGAAATAATGACCTTGCTTTTAAAATTGTTCTAATTGAGTTGTAGTTTATTAGAGAAATCATGGAGACTAACCTTTTTCAAAAGTAGTTTTATATTTCGTGTTGTTTTTTTCTGTTTTTCTAAATGAATAAGCGCCATCGGTTTATTTGGACCAATGAACAATATAATTCGCGAGACTTTTATGCCTGAAAAATGAGGGACTTTGATAATGTTGTTCGAAGGACGATCGTGTCGTCCGATTTTCTTATAAAAACATTTGAACGAGTTGAATCGATTCAGTAATTACCAATTAGTACATTTCTTTGAAGATTTTTGCTGTCCCAATAATGTTGATACGACACATGCGTTCATCAACTAATTCTTCAAAATGATACGAAAAATTATTGAAACAAAAATAACGAGTAGTAACGTAGGTCGTTTTGTTATTAGGATCCGAAAAAAAAATGCGAATAAAAACAATCACGATAAAACCTTGCCAGTGCCAAAATATGCAGAATGTCATATAAAGTTCCGCTCTCCGTCTCTCTCATTCTCTCGTCTTCGTATGACGAAAGAAGATGAAAGTGAATCTCGCATAGTCGCGATCTTGTACGAGCTCTTGGCGCATGCATGCCTGCGATGCATCAGTGTGACACATCGCTCGTGAAATTCCGTCTTATATACGTGTAATAAATATGTGTAGGATGTGGTATATTCTTTTTTTTTATGATATACGTTTTGTATACATAGTCATAATGATGTTCGTGTGAGTCTGGAATCATGGTCGTAGTCTCAAGTTCACCATCCACTCAGACACTCAGACTCACACATTTTCATTCTGCAAAATAATTAACATTTTACCTAATTGACTAATACTGTCTCACGATGATTTCATTGTTTCTCTGTGATGTGATTTAATTGAATGAAAAATCCATGAGTTCACCCATCCATACGACCATTATCTGCATGTTCCTTAAAAATTGATCGCCAGTTTCTATTTTTATCGTTACAAATAGTTCATCATCGTCTTTTTACTCAATTCATATTTTCCTACAATATCAAAATTCAAATCAAAGTATTCGATTTACATGACGCTGCATAACTCTCCGCCAGTATTCATGTTTTTCAAACTTTCTCTCAGCACACTAACGATTTTCAGTTAAATTTGTTTTATCTGGAAAAAATCAGACTTTCTTTTCAATGCACCTACGAAAGTGTTCAATGTAGTGTCCAGTATTTCAGGGAAAAAGAACGAACTCCAATCCTCTTTATTTGACTGGGTTGAAATTTGTTGAAATTTATACTGTGCTTGTAAATCTTTTGTGTTATATTGGCGGAGGGTTAATTTACAAATAGAATTTTATTCATTCGAACACGAATTTTTTATTACTACGATGCTTTTAAGAAAATGAAAATCACTTGTTCGTGATGTTATTAATTAAGTGGCGGTATAGCCACGTGGGTGTAGCCATACGAGCGTATCGATTGACCGATGTGCATCTTATGGTCACACTATATATGTATATAATTCATGATAATGTACACTGTATAGATACTTGTCGAGTCAATGGAGCGTCAAATGTATGGATCGTTCGATCGAGCACCTTCGATAATATAATTCGATAATTAATTACCGGTAGCGATCACTTAGTCTCGTCTCTCTATTCTTTTTTTTTTCAGCTTTTATTATTATTTTACTTGTATTTGTATTAAAGATTTTCGCTAGTAGCAGAATGCAGTAGTATTAACTTTTCAACGTCGGTACAGTGAGCCCGAGTGTTGGACAAACAGCGAGAGGAAACGCACGTCAACTCTCAACAAAATTGTACCCAGAGATGAGAATAATTCTCGTCTTATGCTTCTCTCGTATAGCTCCGAGCTTCCTCTGTTCATGCAAATAGAGAAAATACTTTATGCACCCAGACAGATTGAGTAATTTGTTCAGAACCTAGAATTGTTGACAATTCCATACCGATTTTTGACAAACTAGTCAAGAAACCGCGATCTTTGAGAAAAATTCATGTTTCTTACAAGTTCATCATTGAAATTGTTCTTTTATTTCATTATTTATAGTTGTGGCGTTAAAGATACTGTACACGGTGAAGTAAACTTCCGGGTTAATAATTTTTGCCACGTGTCCCAATAGTTTTGCCTTCGATTTATAAAGGTCAGGCATTAAAGACAAGAAAATCTCTTGGTATTTACAGTATTTACGTCATAAATCTTTCGCATGCCAGTGACTTAGAACACTCGAGTTTTTATCTCTCGGTCGATGCAATTTTATCGAATGTTCGTCTATTTTTGTGGTATATAGAAAAAGAAAAGAGACAACAAAACCATTATTTTCAATAGTTATTTTTTGTCGCAGTTCAAATATTTTGCATTCCAATTGAATGGAATACTGCAGGATCAATTTACTCCCGTATTTTTATTATACGAATTTTTGAATGAAGTTTTATAGTCAGTTCGATTTTACATTTTGTTGTATTTCCTTTTTCTTGGAAGTGTTTTTCATGAAAATTGGACCATACTTATGATTTATCATCTGGCTTTTGATGATAATATGAGCAATAACGACTTATGGATAATGAAATCGTACGAGTGTTACTGACTAAGATCAGAGGCTAATCGATGGATGATTGGAGTGATTGGCGCACGAACAAGGAAACGTAAGTTGCGTTCCACACCTCGATCGTTTCACGCCTCCTTAATTCTCACTCTCTCGCTCTGTCTCTCTCAGGAGGTTTTTAGTATAGGAAAACAAGGTAATCCTTGCGTTTCATCGTGACGAGGCCGTGGATGTATCAAAGGTTGGGAAGAGTAATAGAGCGGGGGAGAATAGATCGCGTGGTAAGTTTAACGAGCCATCGAACATGTTGTTGGTAGTGCAAAACATGGATCGATGAAGAGCGGCGTACGAACGTGACTCATCAATGATAGTAACGGTGACCACTTTCCACGTAAATAACAGATGCACTTTTAGAAAATCTTACATCGAATATTCAAAGTAAGCGAAGTTCAAGATAATCATCAGTGATAACTCATTTCAATTATAGAATCTTGAGGCAATGAAGGCAATGATCTTGAGGCTTAAATGTTTACCAAATACAGCTGTATCGTACAAGATTCAATTCCTTATAAAAAAAAAAACCGAAGAGAATGGTGTAAATTAGACTTCATTATCATATACGAAGAAGATTTCGACTCGTAGAACAAATTTGGGTCATTTGTTACCCCACTGTGAGGTTTAGACGTTCGAAAATATTAATTGTAGGGTTCTAGGGCTTATATTATTTGTATGCAAGAACTACTCGTAAATTTTTTTAAATCCATGCAATGAGTCTTGATTTTTTTGTGACTCTGTGAGCTCGGATCGGGATCAATTGACGAAATGGTAGTTGTTGGTTCATATATTCTATATATTCTATAGTGCAGTTATAATAAGGTAGGATACATGAACTCGCGTTAATAACGATCATTCACAATGGGGAGTCAAACATGTTCATATAAATATAATATAAATGCACATATAGTTATATTACGTTGGAATCGAGCGGTGCTCTCTTGCTCGTCGTGCCACAGAACTCTCGTCTTACGTAATGCGATACGTGATATCCTTACGATATACATGCATGCATAATTTATATTATAATAATAACGATAATCATAATAATATGTATATACCGGATTAACGACGTTCACTTATTACGTGGAGCCTTTTGACGATCGTCTCGATTTACCAAACGATCCACGTGCGTCATCCCCTCCATGTATTCTCTTAAAATCCGTTGAATATATTTCTGTTTTTTTCTCTACTTTTTTCTTCGCATATTCACGACATCAAAAGCCGCAGTCTCACAACTCTTCCGATATCTGTGAATCTTGCTCTCGATCATTTTGTCGTTTTTTCCCTTTTATTTAAACATTTTTTTTCCTGTCTTTCATCCTGCTCCTCGTTTTCTCTCGTACTTACTTCATTCTCGTTTCGACGATCGCCGCAAAGACTCTCGCGATTCGAGACCTTGAATGAGAAATCCTTGAGACGAAACTTTTTGATTCCCTGGCGAATAAACAAAAAAAAAGAAATAAAGTAAAGCACACAGACCACAGAGAATGAATAAGAGAGAAAGAAAAAAGAGCGAATTAATCTACGAGGAGCAGGTGCCCGGTTCGCAGGGTCACGATTCGTAATTACCGAGTATGAGCGCATATGATGTTCGTAAATTATATATATTGCGTATACATATCAAAAAATATATCCATATTTCTACGTGCCTCATGTGGATAATAATAAATTGCAAACTATAAGCTGGTTGGAATATTTCTTTTTTTTTCCAAAATCTCTGAGTGCAATATTTATTTTTGTTTGCATTGCAAAACTCAATTATCCGCGAATCTCGGTCTCTGTTTCTCTTTCTCTCGTTTTCTGAACCGTACATGTATTTAACGAGCACAATAATCTTGTAATGTTAAAAGCTTTACGTCATATTAAAAGTCATGAAAACAAAGTCTTCATATAATATTGCATCGTTTTTATGATCAATCGAAACTTTTTTTTTAAATCATTTTATCTGTCACTTTAGCAGAAGCATTTTTTAGGGATATGTCGAAATTTCAAGGGGTAGAAACCGTTCCACCAAATTTTTTTTTTTGCTTTTCTAGTCAAAATATGTGTTTGAATATGTTGTTATTTACTAACCTCCATATGTTGCGTGGATTATAAATTTCACCCGTCACCGAACAATGGATTTTGAAGTACTGAGCTCGGAGGGAAACTCTCAAATCTCGGGCAATTACGAGAGAAATCAGGGTGTGAACAATATTCGTTTAAGATTAATTTGATTTATTGAGCTTTTATGCTGGCGAGTTTGAAGCTCAAGCATGGTTTCGACGGCCATTATGATAAAAGATTTCGAAGCAAGAAGCCATCCTTTATAGGATGCTCCGAAATAGATGAGGTCACAATAGACGCGGGGACGAGAAGATGATTAGTAAAAGGGACCCGGGTGTGGCGTCCGGTCATAATTCCAAGTATTACTAATAGTCAATTCGTAGATTATATTGTTGAACCTTCGTTGAAACACTTAAATTTAGCCATGTTATTGATACACTGGGTCAATTTGACCCAAAGAATACTTTGTTCGCCTGTCATGACCAGCTTTTTCATTGGTTACTATCGATTGAAATTCATCTAGTAGCTCTCGAGTCATTACGATAGACACAAACTCTCACAGATTTGTACTCGCAAAGAGATTTATATATAAAAAGAGAATATATCAACTTCAATTTAACACAGTTTTAGTTTGCGCCCAAGAATCAGACTCGAGGCCCTCTCGTTCAATCCTAGTATACAACAGCCTTAATCACTGTTTCGACAGCCCCGTGATTTGGATTCGAAACGCTTACACGTATACACAGATATGTATTTACATGAAAACATACGTTGTGGTTTCCTGGTGCACTGCATGAAGATTTACTTTTGGCCTCTTATACTTTTCCGAGAGGCTAATAAACTCGAAACTGTTGACGTGTTTCCAATCTCGCAAATATATATGTATCGTTGTATTTATTATTAAATTATTTATCTACATAGCACGGATCTCAAAGATTTATAGCATATGCGCAAAATATGATAAGCGGAAGTTTGAACCATGCGATGTTAAATTATATTCGCTTCATATCGTTTGTCGTGTCGATGCGAAGGAAAAATGGTATGAAAATCGGCTGTAATATCGGGATATATAAGAGCGTCAACTTTCCCCAGTCATATATGTCGAGAATTGAAATACGGTTTGCAAGAGTGTCTCGTGCAAGTCACCAAGCCAGCTAGATAAGAGTGTCCCGGGGGTCTTGTACCAACATGCCTGATGAATGGCAGGCTACATCGACGTATTCGTATCGATTTACAGCTCGAGAACGTTGAAACGATATATTGAAAAAAAGAAAACATATTGAGATTGAGATTTCTATACAGATTGCCAGCGTATTTATCGGAACTTGGACGTTACATCGTTCGCTGGACACTTGTGAGAGTCGAACGGATATTTATTTGTCGATTTATTTGACGGTCGCGGAAGCGTGAGAATTTATAAGTTAAAATACTAAAATCACAACCTCCGCAATTCCCTTATTCAAACATTCAACATGATTTATTCAAAATCGTTTGACAAATTATTTGCAAACAATTGACAGCGTGTTTCAACACCAAAACACGTTGCAAACGAATGAGTGCATTTCTCTGACATTTGTAAAGAAGCTCCGCGTCATTGAGCCGCACATATACGGTGCATGAGTGCACTTGAATTCTTACAGACGTAGGCGGACAGAAACCACGTGCGCAATTTCCATTTAATTTTCTTTTTTATTCCATTACTTATATTTCCTCTTTTTATTTCGCCTCTTAAGTTACTCGAGGAAATCAAGTGCACCGACAGTCTGAGAATGCACTTGAGCTCGCCGTGTATCTGAAGAATAAGTGTCCAAACGTTTTTTGTCGACGGCGAAAAATTGGCGCCTCTTTTCAAATGAAATGACGTTTCGAGCTCTATTTTCAAATTCATACCTTTCGACTGATTGTTTTTGTCGTATTTATACTTATTCAATGAAAAGTCAATGCAACGCAGTGCAATTTATAATGTGCAACACGTTTTACAATGTACGCTCGTGGCCCTGAGCAATCAACAAATAAGATTTACGGTTATGGGAGCCTGCGGTTATCACTGCACGCCAGCAGCGCATTAGTCAAGCTTTTTTTTCTTTCTTTCGAATCAATCTCAATGTCTTCTATACTACAATATCATAACTCTTGTCTCACGAGACACACGTTAAGTTCTTTCTCATTCCATATCTAAATCGGTCTCATAAACGCCACTAATATGGTCATTTTCCAGCCACATTTGCTTCACGACCATGTCTTTACAATTTCATTACACAATCATTCCATTTTTTTTTCGCACGAACTACTATTACTCGTTCCCGCGGTATTTCTACGGGTATTTTCAATGTTGCATCTTTCACACAGTCACCATTTAGTTTGCCGTTTACGGTAAGAATTATACATTTAACGTTTTATGCTGAAATTCATGGTGAAAATTATCATGTAGACATTGTATTGATAATTAAATATTGCTCATTAAAATTCTCATTGAAAACTTCGTTTTCGAATACATTTTTCGTAAATGTAACTCAAGTCCTTGCGCGATGTAGTTTGACTGCTGTTTTGCAATTTTTTGATTCACGATCGAAGTATTTTATTGGACGACAAAGGTTACTTGTCATACCTATATATTTTCATCATAAATAAACAAATTTATATTATTTTCATTTTAATTTAAATATTGTTGAATAATAATCATAATAATTACGTGTATACTGTTCGTTGCTGTGATTTTTATGGTAAATTTTTTATGTAATTCTCGTAGTACGTGCATGTGATATTTTGAGGCGATTGTAGTTTACGATTGGTTTCACTCGATTTTTTGGGAATTTCAAAAATTTTGTTCGGCTTTTTTGTGGAAAGAAGCTTTCAAGGCGACGATTTCTGTAAGATGTAGAGACGACGAAAGGAGAAGGTGGTAGAGAGACGGAGTGTGGAGATCTGCATGTAAAGACAAAGTGCGTTCTTGAGTAGCCCGGAAATTCAGAATTTTTCAGGACTCCGAATCTTTTGAATGACCTCGAAAAAAGGAAGAAAGCTGAACGAAATAAACAACGAGAGAGTACTGTGCGGTTTCTCGAGAAACACGAATAACAGATTGTGTATCGCGTAAAAAAATGAAGAGACAAAATGGTTCCGCGTACACTCGTATAGTTTCCCTCTTGGAAATAACGAAGAAGCGTTTTTTGTTTCATCGTTTCTTTTTTTTTCCATATATTTCAAAGTCCAACGAGAGAGTGGTTGCTGGATGTGGACATATTCCAAAATGGGTATATTCACACCCAGAGAAATGAGAGAGAAAGAAAAGCTCCGGAGCGTGGGCAGAACGAAATAACTATGTTTGCGTGTCGAGTGTGTCGCACGAGAATCTCTTCTCTCTTTTGGCAAAACGTGTCCGATAGAGAGAAGCTTCTACGAGAAGAAGCACACGTACCTTCTTACTATTTGCCATTCCGTTTCGCTCCTCGATGTCGAAGGCGTAAAAGGAAGAGGAAAAGGTAAACCTTGGATACACATATAGAAGGACAGACACAAAAAGCGAAAGAGAGAGAGAGCGAAAAAAAAGTGGCGCCTCATACCCACTCTCTCTCTCTCTCTCTCTCACTCGTGCCTTCTCTTTCTGACGTCATCCGCTATTTTCGGAAAGATCGATGGGCCCTGTATGTCCTTTTGCTCCTCTCTCTTCTTTTCATTTTTTTTATTATTATTAATTTCTTTAAGTAACAAAAAAAGAGAGAAAATAACAACGAATGCAGCTTAAAGAAAAGAGCCATTGAAAGCCTGACAATTTTGGTCGGGATACGATGAACTCTGACCATTCACCGCGAGTTGTATTCCCGTCGAAATCACCAAGCCAAAGGACCACCAGTCTATTCACCTCGATTTGTAATTTCTTGGTAGTTCGCTTTTAGAAACTTCGACAAATATACTTTCGTGTATGTGTATATATGTCATACAGATCTAAACATCGGCTTGGTTTACACGTGTTTATTACTGCAAAAAAAGCCCCAACGGTCATTATAAATCTGCCGCGACGAAACCATTATTTCGTCAAGTAGATTAATACCGCTCGTTAAAGATTCTTCGTCTCTCGTCTTGAAAGAGAAACGAGCTGGGAGGAGAGACCGAGACGCAGGGAGTGTACTATCTCGTTAGCACTGCTAACTGTGCACGGTTTTGTTAAACCTGCGCAAACGGATGACCAAAGTTAACTTCTTGATATAAATATATATATGCGTATATTTTCCTAGAGTGCAGCGTGTTTACACGCTACTCAACTCGGGATGTTGACTTTTGAAAAATGTTCCTTCTTCGAGCTATGGCATCGTAATTCGTGACAAACTGTTGAATGAAAATTCTCTCGCGGCTTGAATGTGAACATAAGTCAAATTTGGACCAGCGCGCACTTCACTATATATTCGAAATAACGCTCAACAGTTATAGCGCCACTTTTCGTTTGAAGCCCCGTAAGGATGAAAGCTATAAAACGCCAAAGAGGACGTTCTCGAAAGAGGAAGCTCCGAAGAAGTTTACACTATTTTCTCTCCACTGAAATACGAAGAAACTCCCCGATGACTGTAATGGCCAGTTTCGCGACGAGTCCCTCAAGAATTACTGCCTTTCTGTGATCCCTCTTACCCTCGCTTCTCTTTTATTTATTATCTTTCTTTTTTTCTCATCCTGGTCGCAAAGTTTACTATTTTGCCAATCTGCCGGCTCGGTTCCCAGCTGTATCAAGCGTGAACGGGGAAAAAACATTGGACAAGCATTTTTTTTTGTAAATCTTGTGAATCATTGTATAACCCCTTGCCACATGCTTTCTCCAGTTCTTGAACCCTTGGAGAAGCATTCGCTTTGATCGATTGACAAAACAAATGTTTCGTTTTATAGCTATGATAATTGGGGAGGCGGATATCAAAAGAATTCTTTCTATTAATCCGTTGAGCCATACACAGACTTACGTGGACCCCACATTTCAACAACAAATACCGGATTATTTGGTCGACGCGGTCGCTCGAACATTCAACAATAAAAATTGAAAAAAACAGTTCGTAATCGACGCAACTGGTTTGCGATTTGAAAGCCATTATTCGTAAAAAAAAAAACTTTTTTATGTTATTGACCGTATCCTAGTGTTGGAAAAAATAAACCAATACAATTTTACAAAAAATCGTAAATTCCCGGAATACTTGAGTTGATTTGGCCGTTGAATGTTTAGGATTTACTCCAACACTTTATTTCTCTTGTTTTTTCAGATGAAAGAGACGCTATCCAGAAAAAGACGTTTACGAAATGGGTGAACAAGCACTTGAAGAAGGTAAGAGAATACATTATCATTTTATTTATCTTTTTTTCGAAATGAGAATTAAGAATGTACTAACATTTTCGAGAGATTGTGGTATTGAAGAATAAGTTGTCGCGATCCATATTTGTGTCACACGAGTGTGGGATCTCCAGGATTATCTAATCGTGGAATTTTTCGTCAATTTTATTTTTTACGAGTAAATTATCGAGAAGAATGTATCGGGAGTATGAAAATCTGCATATTTATTATTGATCACGAATACCATTTTTGGCAAAGACGGTTTTGAGCTTGGAATTCATAAATATTGCATATTTATTAATACTTGCCATTGATGCATGTCGATAGTGACAGATCATCAAGCATTCTACGACTTTGTTTATTAATCAGACGTTAGAAGAGATCATCAGACGAATATAATCAGTTGCAAGGAAATAAAAAATCCTGAACGACTCGATATAACACACGTGATGTGGGTTACGCGTAGAAGAAAAACAGTCGTTATTACGACCCAACGAGATGGGAGCAGGAAATCGGTACCGAGGCGTGGGTCGGTCGTGAGATCAGATTTTTTCTTTCTAGCCACGACGTAGAGTGACAGAAGTGTTTATTTTTGATATTTTTTCAGTCGCTTGTGTCCATTTTTCTCTTTGCCATTGTTACGTCAAAAAAAAAAAGTTAGAGATTCTTGTTCGAGCTTCATGACTTATTTAACGGTAGACACAAAAGCCATCGCACTTATGTTTAAATCTCTTCGCTCACTCGCGTGTCGAATAAATTTGCAAAAAAATGACTAAGCAGCCAGTCATTTTGACATGATAATGAAGTTAGAATGTGACGGAGTTTCTTTTCGTTCGACTAGTCAAACAATAAAAATGAAAAAAATATAACAATATTTTGAATGAAAAATTGATATCAACTCTCGTGTGGTATTGTCATCTCACGAAATCGCCTTGACTTCAAGTACTGAATGGGATCATGAACAATTTGACCTTTGAGTATAAAATGCAACAAGAGAGGAGAACAGGGAAAATGAATCATGGATAAAGGATTCCATGAGATGTCAAATTAGAGCACGACCGATAAATTGTCTAATGAATCGTCTTATGCCAGATTGAATAAGTTTTACATCGTGGTCTTATTACGTAAGTTCTTTTTTTCGCTGATTATAAAAACGAATTACTTAAAATTGATATTTAAATTGTGCATTAAGATGCGATCAGCTGCGAAGTTAAAGGTGAAGTGTGAACGCGATCAGAAGGTGGTTTTAAAGGGCGTTACACATACGTTTTCTTCTCACTGTCTCTCTTTGTTTTCTTTCGTGATAAGGACAAAGATAGCGAGGTGCTTATAAATAAATATGATCAGGGCGTTTCGCATACTATTATTTATTCGATTAAAACGAGGCATATATTATGTTGAGACTGGTTTTCTATAAGTTCCTTCTCCAGACGAGACGACGAACTCGATCGTCGAGCTTCGTCGGCTGGAAGTCAGATAAGAAATTTTGTCAGTGCTGATAGTTTATTGCCGTATCGTTGCACAAGTTGACACGACTGTTCTGCTATTATAATGAGTACAAAAAAACGTCATGTAAATATACAGTAGATAGTGGTAGGGATGAAAAAAATGGGAGGAAAGGAAATAAAAAATACGAAACGAGTCTTATGGATTATAAAAGTGACGTGTGTCGTTTGGCACGTATGTAGGCTGGAAGTTTTTGTTATGTCCTATTGCGTTTGCGTGTGCTCCTGGCACGTAACACTACTATATATGAAAGTCACAGTCGTCCGGATCGACTTTACCTTTCGTCAGAAAAAAAATAATACGCGTGGGCGACTACAGACACACGTGAGTCGCGAGAAATCGTACCTTGCGTTAGATGACGAATGATCCAAGTCTTTCACCTTAATATCTTTTTTCTTTATTCTCATTTTCCAATTCAGAATTCGATAAAAAAAATATAAGAAAATCGATGTTTGATTTATATCTGTCATTCTTTTTGTAGTTCTTTTTTCAACCATTTTTAACAATTATTTAGGTTTTATCTGGACGAATATTAATATCGTGGAATCATTTTTATTTCTTCTTCACGTAGTCTCGGAACTTATATGTCTCACTTTAATCCAATCATATAGGATTTCGTCTTTTACTTTTCGCGAGTTCGTGAAATTTGCAGTTTTTTTCTTGTTCTTTCTTCTACTTTGTAATACTTTCTTTTTTTTTTTTTTTAGTTCGTCTATGCTGATTATATACTATTGTCTTAAGTAGCGCGAATGAGGTTGCAAATTCTAGTAGATTATAGAGCGTCGGTGGTTTTACTGCATTCGTCGAATATCCTGTAATTTTTTTGGCATTTGAATGGTCGATTAACTCTCGATACTTTCGACGTCGGCCAGAATTTTCGAGTGAGCCAAATTATCCGAAATGGCATTAAGGGCTAATAAATGATGGGAGAATTGTTATCGTTTCTTTTTATAGCTTCGTAGTCATTTCGAGTAATACAATTCTCATTTTGTTTGATTAATTACTCACATTCTTATTATTATTATTATTATCAATCGTATTGGTGAAGTTGTGAATGAGAGCTAAAATGATATCCTTTTAGTTATTAGTAACTTTAAGCCTTTTTATGATTGCTATGAACACACACATTGTACCAATACGGAGAAATAATCGCCCACGAATTTCAGCCACGCCCACGTATCAAATTTTCTTGACCTCTCCAAACAAACGTCAAAGTAACATTCTCTTTCCATTCATTCCATATTGACACATATCCGTGGTACTCCAGCCGTTTGTTGGCAATTAATGTTTTTTTTTAATTTATTTTCGGAATACGAAATTGACCAATTACCAAATTCCATGTCAATTAGCCGGGCAGACACGATGGTAAATATACACACTTTTCAACGAAATTCTCTTTTCTCAATGACTCATGTCACTCCCGTAATTGATCAAAGTATACACAGTTATACTGACGTGTTTTTTTTTTGTCACTCAATTATACGAGAGTCTCTCGATTCGTCTCGATGATTCAAATTCGTTCGTGTGTCTCTGCTTTTGATTGTGGTATGCAATCATGAGCACATTGTAAATTCTGTGAAATATCATTAAACCGTCACAGGTTTTTTTCATTCAAAAAAATTCAGAGCAAATTTTTTAATTTATTTTCTTTACATTTGTTTATTCGAGACCAATTTATAGAGAGGTTTCGAGGAAAAGTTTGTCTCCCTGGTTGCTTCAATTCCTCATATTTTTTGGGGCTTAAAAAAATGAATGAACGGAAAGTTCGAAGTAACTGACGGGGCGGACGAAAACGAAAAAACAAAAAAAAAATTAGCAAAAATGTCGGACGGACGAATCTCTTCCAAAAATGGGTCGAATCCCAAGATTCAAGGCGAACAACAACACACAAACGAAAGGTGCACCAACATAAGCACGACGATAAAAATAACCTGTTCGGCTGCATTGAAGTCCAAAGGATTTCGAGAGGTTTCGCTCACGCGTCCAAATGTTTTTCTTCCATGTTTCTTTTCTGTTGTGTATATATATTGTTATGCCGCCGCATCCTAAATCTCAAAATGACGCTTCATCCGGTGTAAACTCGTACTCATGTAAAAATAGTATCGTTTTTTGTTTGTTTTTTTTTTAGTCAAAAGCCCATTTGAACCTCATTGTAGCCTATTTTTCGACGTTTTGCAGTTGGGTTCGAGTTTACACTTTGGATAAACTTTCTTTTGCACAACAAAACACTATAATAATGGGGCTGGAGAATCTCTTGGTCGGAGACCAATCTCAGAAAAGCAATAATAATCGAATTATAAAACTGTTGGAATTACGACAGTTGATTTAAAAAAACGAACGAAATTCTCATCTTGTTATTTTTTTATAAAAAAGAGTGCAATTTATTTATTTTTCTCGACGTATAACACTAATAGATTCTTTTCGACTTTGATGCTTGGATTCTAACTTCTTGGTTTTCCTCGAAGAACTTTTTTTTTGTATCGTCGAATCCGCAATGAGTCACTCTTGTGTTCTTTACGACACGTAGACCCCGTTGAAATGTTCAAAAGAACAGAATTGTGCACGAGATTTCACTCGCTCGTGTATTCGTGGAAAGAAAAAAAAAAGAAGGGATTTTGTTTTATAAAGGTTTCTCCTCAATTTGAATATCAATGGTGGTGCTCGGGCTCACGTAGAATCCTTATCTCTACGAAGAAAAAAAAAGCGTATCGCTCCACAACTCTTTCTCTTTAAAATGTACATACACTTATTTCGCGAGGTTCGTACAAAGGAGGATGAATATTTTGGCAATTTACATGCAGTCTTGTCGTGGGTGCGAATTTTAAAATGACATTTTTTGTCATAAAAACTGGACGGTAAATAGGCTCGTCTTTTAATTTTGAAACACCTCTTTCTTCATCCTTCGTGAATTATCATTTCAAAAACCATTCAGTTTTCATTTAAATGAGCCACAATATTTATATCCTTGTAACGCAACAAAAAATTTCTTACTTATCAGATACTAATGAAGAAAAATGAAATCTTTATTCGATTTATAAGACTTTTTCGTCAAGTTTCATAAAAATAAAAGGCGCGATGTAACCATTGTAATATTGTCGTATTCTATTCGTTAATCTTTCTAGTAGACACGCGCACTAAACATAAATGCAAAAAGTAACATGCATAGTGTGTTCATTGGAATAACCTGATACTCCAGCCTTGACGTTTCTTTGACAGCGTAGCCTGCTTCGTTGATCGAACAGAGTCACGAGAGTGTCTCCCTCGTGTATCTTTCCTTAGTAACGTGCGTATGTCACTTTATATACTTTAAGAGCAGCACACCTCATTATTACATATATACATATATGTATGCAATATATTCAGTCGAGACGTTGCACATGAGGCAAGGTCGTGTATCCGGTACTCTTGGTAAAGTGCACCTATAGGCAGTCGACTCTCGGGTGTCACTCGCCACTGCCTTTTTAAGATTCTTTTTCATCTCTGTCTCTCTTTCTCCCTCTCTCTCTCCTTGTCCCTTCGGGGCTTTTAATACATCCGAGTAATGCCGAAGCAACGGTGCTATTTCGCAATGTTGCACCTTCGTAACACGATTTCTTTCACGACTCCTCTATTGGTCATCACATCAGGCAGTCTTATCCAGGGATTAAATCGCCACTTTTTATCACCGAATTTTCATTCGATTTAGTCATTTGTTTTTATGAAATACTTGATAAAGGAAATTGTATGGAATATTGTATGGAATATATATTTTGATTTAGTTTCTGATGAATCTATAGGATCGAACAAAATCTTCGTTAAAAATTAACTTGACACATCACAGTCAGTTTTATCCGGGGATTTCGACGCGATATTTTAATATAATATTTTTTAAATATATATTTTAATATAATGGCTGGCAAAATAGAGAATAACAGAATAAAATGATGTACAAACGAACTTTGATCTTTTAGCATCAATAGGGCAAGTGGTTCAGTCTCGTATATTCGTAACTGGTCCGCCGCGCTAAAAGTTTTTTGAAATTGGTCTTTGTAACGACGGCTTCAATTAAGCCCACTAAACCACGAAATAACACGTGTTTTTCTTTGTTTTGGATCTTTTACTTTAATTTTCGGAAGACTTTAACCAGCTGTTTTTACGAGGGGGAAATAGACGTGGGAAATAATACACATGTAGATATTTTGAAAGTGATCACAACGTTAAAGAGTTCAGAAGTTTTTTAAAGTCTGGCTTCATTTCTAAGGAGCCTTAAAAGACTCTAAACATCGATTTGAAAAATTTAATTCCAACAGACTTACTCACGAAATGCGAAGAATTGAAAAAAAAGGGCAAGTAAAAATATTCGAGTTTCTTACTTCCGGTTAAACTAAATATGGGGGTAAAGTAAGTCGTAGAATTATGACGTGTAACGAACGATATGTGCCTTGATGACAAGGACGATCCGTCTTCGTTGCCTATTAGCAGACGTGCACTTTTACTCGTTTGCCGACTTAACTCTGTTCTCGTGCAGGTAGTATAATATACTTTCCAAATGACTACTTCCTCGAGGGTGTGGACGAATGGCCAAACAAGAGAAAGATGGAATTCTCTGATGGGTCGATCTTTTAAATGTGATTAGAGACCGAGCGAGCCGGAGAAACATTATGAAAAATTGTTAAGAACGGGGCTTGTCCGAGAGTTGCTGAATAACAATTCTTCCTTGTTCTTTTTTTCTCTTTCTTCTTCTTCTTCGGCCTCTTCTTTGCCACTTTAGATTCCTGTTGTCATGCTCTGGGCGTGTCCCAGCATTAATCTTTGACATCGATTTACAAATTACACCAGAAACAGAGGGAGAGAAAAGAGCTGCGATATTTGACGCTCGAGAGGCTCCACCGACCGTGAAATTGACCGAGCATCGCCAGCACGCTCTCTTTTCCTCTCTCTTCGTGTATTTTACTATTTACGATTTTCATGATACTCACCTCAGGATTTAATTGATGTACGACACGTGAATCATTAAAATTACACGTTATATTTCAATGTTCACATGCTTTCGGCTAGAAACCTATATGATAATTGATAAAGAATACAATTTTGACACTTTTGTCTCAACGTTCCAATCATCCAGGCAACTTTCACTGTGACTCTCAATCCCTAATTCCGTGCACAATTATTTCCCTCTATTATGGCTACTTCTCAAGTGTCCATTTGACAAATGGTTGGTTGTACTTAAAACAAAAAAATGAGTGTGAAATAAGATGCAAAATGCACGAAAAATTGAGACCCTTCTTCTGAATGGCTTAAAAATATCCATCGGCACACTTGTTTCGGTTGCTTGTGCATTATTCATACCGATTCGCCAATTATCACCATGACGTCTTCTCTTCGCGCGTTCAACGTGTAAATACGTCACGCCCGCTATGTCGCAAACGGATAATCGTGTGCGCGAGCTCGCCCGAGATATGTAACGCATGCACGTGCTCGACATCGAGCATCCTAATTTCATGTGAAAACCTTCCTGCCACATACAACGTGTCCCTAGAATCTTGTAGAACAAATTACGAAATAAAAAACAACGATGCCAAGATTTTTTAAAATATTTCTTATATTTTTATATAAAATATTAATCATTGGAATGCAAAAAAATGACTTTTTTTTAATCCCATGAAAATTTACATCCAACGTTTGTCTACGATAGTCCAACAACGTTTTTTGGCACATTGAAAACTAAATCTACTAATAAAAATGTTTTGAAGAATAAAAAAGAAAAATTTTCGTTCTATTTTAACGATGTGAACTTTATGTCATTAATATGTCATTGACATTAATCCTGATTGTGACTTGTCTATAATAGGATCATTATTTCATAACCACTACGACAATTGTTAGATCCTTCACCTATTTTTTGCCTCATTATCGTCTTGTAACTTTTACTTGTTCTGTTTGTAGGCTACTTTTTGTTCTTACTTGTTATACTCGTTGCGTAGGATTGTCGTCGATTTATCAACGTTCACGACTTTTTACTTCGTCAAAGACACATCACTACATCGGTATGCGCGTTCTTCACCTTTTTACTGTACAATTTCTGTTTGTTTTCTCATTACCACGCACGTAGGATTTACCTTCGCTTTATCTTTCTCCTTTTTTTCCCCTTCTCTCGATCGCTATGTCTCTAGTTCTCAGTACATTTTATCCTGCGGAGTTTATAACAGTTGTAAAATTTTCTAACTGGATAATTGTTCAATGGACTTTGCATTTCGTCGTCTTCCTCTATTTCTTTTTCGTTTTTTTCTTTTTATCGCACCGTAACTTCCCGTCGCGTATTATCGATGATGCATGACCAAAAATCGTGTTCGTTGGTCACACTATTGAAATATTATTACGTTACAGTCCTTATCAGCCTGCGTAAACTTCCTTTACGAGCGTATTTACGAGTCGAAATGAAAAAAGTAAATCTTCTTTAAAGTTATCGATGTTGCCGACAGAAATTACGATTAGACACGATTAGTATGAGTACTGTTCTTAAAAAGTTGGTGTCAATTCGAATCACTATTTTCATTCGTGCAGATTTTCCTTCTGAGAAATTAGTCGCAGGTTAATTTAGCTATATTGCTGTTATAACAATAAATTAGTCAAAGTTGTTGGAAAGATTTCAAGTTTCCTCTGATGTTTCGTTTTGTCTAGGATATCGTAATTTTTCTATACGATGAAAAATATAATCGTTCGACATGGACTTTGTCGGAATGATCAGCAGCCCATCCTTGATTCTTCGTCTGATTTTACTCTTACGAGGAAATCGATGATTATCCATTTGCAAATCGCTTTCGTAATGAGCATGAGACAATTGCGACTTTTGTCAGACACAGAGTCATTATTATTTTACGATCGAACGGTTAATCAAGGCTGTTGGAAAAGACCAATCAGCTGTCGCTCTTGAAATTCAATTATAATATCTGTTTTGTGCGTGAACAATGCACTATTGATTGCGTCGTGTTTACTTCTGCAATAAAAACCATGTGTAAATCGATTTTTGTTGAAATAATTTACAACTTAAATTTGTTTGGTTTAATTATCGAATGATTCACTTCACAAATATTTTAATCTATTTTGAGTCTCTTACTTTCAGATTTTTTCGCATTTATTTCTGAAACATCGTTTGCACATTGTTTTGAAATGATAATGAAAGTGAACGAGCAACTTAGCATAAACACACATAGTTTATTCGGAGTTGCGCCAAGACGCCGAAAAATCGTCTCAATATCCGCCCAATTGTGTCTCGTGGGTCGCGAGGCTTTGCGGTCGAACATATGAACATGCGTGGGCGGCTTCGTAACACGCGATATCGTATTATTCCAGTCTGTTTGCCAGCGAGGCCGTTGAGAGGCCGTTCCGAAACTTTCATTCATAGAACTCGTCACGTGAACGTTTATATTGCAATCTTGGGATTTTCCTTCTTTTTAATTTATTTTTTATTATTCTTTCAACCACATATTCTGTCTTATTCTCTATCTATCTCTCGTTCCTTTGGCTGTTGGATTTAGACATTAAAACTTACCGATTCCAAGATCGCGTAGGTCGACGTCCTTTCTTTTCGTCGTTACGCAATCGTTTCTATACCTCTGCTGATTCCTTTGATTCAATTTTTTGAAGGTTCTTGACATTCTTCGTTTCTTGTTCGAGCAACGCTACCTTTCTTTATTCATCAATTGGTATTTAAAAAAAAATACGAACGATTTTTCATAAGAAACATTCGTAAATTTCTTGTCCCAAAATATAAATTGTTTTCTGCTGCACTTTTGAAGTTTTTTTTCATTGATTATGTTTCCGTCGATATATTTTTGTGAGTATAAATTGGAACAATTGTTTTGGCTATCAAACAGTTTATATGTTGGATAAAAACGTGTTATGTTTTTTTTATCTAAAGAAATCGTTTTCGCATGTTCCCGATAATTATACGTGTCCAACGACAGTAAAAAAAATATATAAAAATGAACGATCCTGTTAGGATGAAAAGACGCGAAACATCCATCTCATTCACCCTCACCGTTGTTTTTACAGAACAAGCAACTTTTTATTTCTCCGAATCGTCTAGCTTCGTTATTAAATAATTTAGTAGAATTGGCCTTGAATTCCTCGACGAACTTTTTTTTTGCCGACCTCACGATTTGCCATATGTTTCGGAATCGTCGTATCCGGGTTTTATTTACTGCTCCTGACGCTCCGTCGAATCCAAATTACCCTTTTTATTTGTTTCCCGTGTTCTTATGAACGTGTTTGTTTCTCTTGTTTGAATGCATTTATTTAATTTTTTTTTGCACTCATTCTGCTGGACGGATGTTGGTTCGGTGCGTTATTCGATCGTTGTTGCAAAACTAAGCAATCTCCGCTTTTTTTACTGTATACATAAACGTTCTTTGTGGACGCGCCTTTCTCGGTTTGATGCAGATAAAGCGCGAGAGGGTTGAACGAGAGATGGAGAGAAAGAGAGAGAGAGAGACGTGAAAAAAGGCTGCATAAACACATTGTTCACCGTAAAACCGGATTTTTATTGATTCATTATTTTTCGTCTTTACGACTGTTTTTTTCTTCTTTTTTTTTACCGTAAATCAGTGATGAGCAACTTTTCTATACGGAAATATTCGATCAAATCAAAGGCATCGAATGAGCATTACGAACTAGTTAAATAAACGATCTTTAAATCGACCTAAGGATAGAGGTTTCATGAAATTAAAAAAATTACTTCAATAAAGTTTATCAAGTGAGAATACGTAAGAAATTTTTCGAGATTCATTTTGATACTAAAGTCGATGAATATCGCGTACTCAAACGATCTTATGTGGCTTAACACTGACAAAAAAAGGGCAAAGCTCGTCCATCATTCCAACGCCCCTGACTTTTGAAATGCTACGCGACTCTTTGCATCAACGTTTTTCTTTTCAACTCTATTTTGTTTTATTTTCTTTCGAAGATACGTGCAAGCCGTGTGCGGCTGGTGTTACCATAAAAAAAAAGCAAGAGAGAGTCTTTTTTTCGTCTGGTGCAGCTGAGAATCGAAAGAGGCGCAGAATCTTCTGTTTGCTTATGTTCCTGATATCGCAAGACTTCTTCTTGGAACATTTCTTTTTCTCTGTTACGCCCTTTTTGTATCTCTCTCTCTCTCTGCTTTATCCATTCGTTTGCTTTTATTTAAGACCTGCACTCTTTTTCTGTTTTGTCTTCTCTCGTCAATCTTTTTTTTCTTTCTCTCTATCTCCCTTGTCGTGTGTACAGAATCTTTGTGGATTTTTCTTTATTTTTGGCTCCAGTAAAGAGATCCTTTCATTCCAAATGATATTTGCTATCATAGATTCTTCCCCTCGTTCTCGTTCTCTCTCTTTTTTCGTTCCTCTTTAATCCGACTGTACTCAATACAGTAGCGTGCAGCTGCAACGATATTTCTTTATATCGAACACACTTTGGAAGGAAGACAGCTGAGAAATCGCGGAATTCCACGCTGTGTAAAGCTTGCAAATGAAGCCAACGTTTCCTGGTTCAGAGATAGAAACTATACTTTTGTCTTCCTGTTTCGCACAATCGCTCGTCCTATCTGAACTCTCCGATTCATCGTGATGTATGAGAGTTGTTCACGTACTGTTTCTTTTTTTCATTCGTCGCTTTCTGTTACGTCATATTTCGCCTGACGATGACACATATGAAAAGTTTAATTGTTTGTAAATTAATTTACGTTGAATTTGTGAACGTCTCAATTCAACGAATGGATATAAAAACTTGAAACGAAATTCTAGAAACCTCTGGTGAACAAACAACCGATGAAAACTTTCGTTGGTCTTATAATGAATTAAAAAAATGGATTGTCAACAAACTCATAAATACTTTAATTCGTCAATTGTTTTATGAGGTTATTTAGAATATTTTTCAATTGGTATGTTGCTCATCGCTTGGCCGGAGGCTGCATTATTTGATTCTTACCGAGTCTGCCTTTTCGCCAGACGAATAAAAGAATGAAGATATATAGTGTGAGAGAATAAGAGAGCAGTAATGATCCCACTCAGCTGCCGGAAGCCTTGATATAAAACGACATCAGCACCAGGACTCTGATTCCCGGTTAATACACTCCTTATTCTCTCTATTATTTTTTCTTTCTCTCTCTCTCCGGCTCTTTCTCTTTTGCTCTCGTTGACGATTCCTCGAAAGGAATCGAAACAATCTCAATTTATGATGATAGTCAGACTTTGTAAACGCCTCTTCGTATACATACACAAGCAGCAAATGCCTTTCTTCCATTTTACTGCTCCCCCCTCCGTGCCCTGGCCTTGCGAGTCTTTGCAACACGGGAGAAGAGAGGAAAACCCCATTTAAAGATGGCGTGAGTCACCGTTTCGGTTTGGAGCAATGCCATACAAAATGACCCGTAAAGCAGAAGCTATCGATCCAGAGACTCGTTCGAGTTTCGAACTATTGAGTTCAATTATTCGATACCTGTGTGCATTATTGAAATACAGCGAAAATAGTATTTTTTTTCTATTCATTCCGAATTAATCGTGAATATCATTGACGCAGTAACAAGTATTTCTGTGTAACTGCATTCTTCAGTCACTACTGAAGAATAAAAAAGTATATAGAGGAGAAACTTTGCATTCCAATGATGCAAGAAGTCCCAGTCGTGTTAAAATTACATTTACTAAATCTTCTATCTGTATTTTTGACTTTTTCAATTACGTACTAAGCAATGTATGGCAGCAAAAACTTGGCAAAAAGATTACAAGGTATATCCTCTTAGTTCTGCCGGACAAATGCATTTTCCGATGATTCGAGATTTACGAACACGTAATACGTCGGTAAGATGAAATCACCCTGTAATATGTTGTGATACGAGGTTATGCATCTTCGATGGATCGGAGATAAGGTCGGTTCCTCGTACCAAAGAACCTACTACACGATATTACGAGTTAAAGATCCGCACATCGATGAATATCTCTTTTTCTCTCTCTCTCTCTCTCTATCCCTCTCCCACTTCTCTCATCCCTCCCTTGAGGAAAAAGCTTAAGGAGGGACGAAAGGAGCTACTGTGCTCAATTCCTATACCTCTGATCGTTTGTTTCCGTGTCCCTCTCTTTTTTCTTAAGTCAATTTGTGTGCAAGCCGCAGTTTCATGTGCGAGTATGTGTGTGCGTGTCCGTGTATTCTTGGGTGCTGTTTTATCCATTGATGCAAGGATACAAGTTGTGCCTCCTGGTTAAGCAAGACTTCCTAGCGCGGTGCTCATTAATTTGCGAAAACGGATCCTGAATCTCCAGGAGCTCTCTCGCGAACAAGGCCATGGGAACTATAGCCGGTTTCCTACCTTTTCTCATCCCTCACTTCGCCCCGTGATTCCCCTCTTTAATCGTTTGTGTCTTCTTACACTTAACTCGCATAGGAAACTCTCGGTTTATCCCACTAGAAACGAAGAGAGTAAAAGAAGGAACCGAGAGAATCTACAGTAATCCGTTATAACGTTTCATTGTGCTCATGAGTTTACAGCGTTACATTTAAAGTGTGTCGAGCTCACCCTGGCCTTCGCTATAGAACAAAAATCAAACACCAAAAAAACTTATAAATACGAACTTTGAAAAAATTGGAAAATTCTTATATTTCGGAAATAGAACGAAGAAAAAATGATGTGAACTTGATTACTCGTTTATTATCATTGATGAAATGATTAATTACTTGATTAGTTAATTATCGTCACGAAAGTTGTTTGTAATCTTGACTATAATTCTTTTCTATATAAATCGTCCAGGATTTCTTATCCAGGAGAGTTTCAATCGTTCATTCAAACACTTGTGGATAAATTTTGTTCACTTTTCGATCCTGCTTTAAATCTTTATGCATGGCAGCACGATTGCACACCCGTGAATGCAAACATTTCTATTTTCATAGGACACGAGTATTTCAGCTCAATATTTTCATTTGTGACTTCGCGATATGGTATATTTCAATTGGATTATCGGTTAATAAGATATCGCGGAGTGGATAAGCGGTATCTTTCTTGAAGTATACTCGATATATACACGTGGCTCGAAGTGATAGTGTTCTCGAGTTCCGACAACTTTTCCCACGTACGAATAAAGTGGGAAACTGCACACGCGCCCAATGCCATAACTCACACGGTTATTGCCGGTGCTTTGAGTTTGTATACACAGTGTCTCATAATTCGAACGTTCGAAATATATGGAAGCATTAAAAAATCATAAAAAAAACCTCATTGCCTTTTGTTATTATTATTTTTTTTTTTTATTTAAAAGAAATACCATTTTCTAAGGATTAGTATTATTTATTTAATTTTTTTTATTATTAGAGCATATGATAAAAATTTAAAAGGAATATGAATCGTTTCTTAATGGGCAATTGTTGTTGAGATTAAATCGACATCGAATTCATTTCAAGCTATACCAGCAATAAGTTTATCACTATCTTTGATATGTTTTAATCTCCAAGTTCGCCCAAAGACATTGATGACGAATCAACGTTGTAGTAGGAAAAGTTGCAAATAAAAAAAATGAATGAAATTACAATCACGTCACGTACGCAAATACCCGAAGTACTGCTTGACTCTAGAAACAGTCATCGCATGATTTCTTCGTTGCAATTTCCGTGCGAAACCGCATATGACGATTTGCATGCCGTTTATGCGGTCATCCTTGAAAACAGGATATAATAACAAAATGAGATCAATGCCAGCCCCGATTTTGGGGACTTTTAACCGAGATATTTGCCCCTCTAATGTCATTCCGCTATGTTTATTATTGGATAGTTGTGACTCATAAGAAATTCTCTAGTAGCTGCGGAGTTCTGTACTGAGTACGATTTTTTTTTTGATTCATAGATGACGAAACTTGAAAAACGTTTATAATTTTTTTTCGAAAATTAACGTCATGTCTGATCGGTTATAATAAAAAATGAAAAAAAAAAAAAAAAAAATCCGTCCATCGTTTCAATAACGCTTTAAATATTGTTAGGAAGTCGTGGTCAACCGCCGAGTTGTCTCGACCATCATTTTAACTCTATTTTTATTACTCACGTATATTACGTATTTATAGCAGTTTTTTTTTAGATTGTTTATTCGAATATTCTGGACATTACGGCATAATTTTACGACTATACTCCTGTCGGAAAGTCTCATATCATTTTATTCATGAGATATATACACGAGGCTCTACTGTCCCGTTTCTTGATACCATAAAGTCGAAAAATTTCGGCGATAGGCTAAAGAATAGCCCTCTGTGCAAGCTGCGTGGAGGATAAAGAAAGTATAGTATTTATTCTTTCGATACTCGGAATCATAGCCCATAAACGATTTACAGCTTGACGAGAAAATAATAAAATGAACCCTCAGTGTTTAGTCCAATTTCTCCATGTCAATGTCGTCTTCATAATTCAACTATAAATTATAGATAATCGAGTTTTACTCAAATATAACTATTTATCTTTGTAATATTTTTTTTCATTCCTTTATTTTACATATTTTGTTAGAAGATATTCAGTGTTTGTTAAATGTTTCAAATTCTTAATAAAAGTCTCATCAGATCTCATAAAACATCCACAATTTCTCAAATTCAAACGCAATGACAATAATAATAATAATGATAATAAAACTGGTCTTGTAATGTGTGGGGTACCAAGTACCAAGACGACAAGACTGTAGTGAGAAACACATCAGAGGCGATCCGGTCGAGCAGGCTTCTCCCTCGTTTCATAAGGTGTCTCAATTTCAGAATCGAGACCCGTGCCAAGCACTCTCGTTGTGCGTGTTTATGGTGTCCGCAAGTATACATCATTGCTTTCCATCCTGTCTGAATTTATGCTGGTTTCCACTCGAGTGCAGGACTATTTATAGGATGTCAAGTGCAATTTTTCGACGTCCCATAATCATTGGCATAGTAACTTTGGAAAAGAACATTGATTTACGAAGAGTAAAAAGTTTGTATGGTTGCAATGCAATGCAATGCAATATTTGCTGTCAATTGAATTCTTTGACTTGTATTCCTACATTTTTTTTCAACGAACGGAAAATCTGTCAGGAACGAGAATAACATTTTTATTTAATTAATTAATTAATACGAACGATTAATTATGACGATATTTTGTTTCGTTAATCCTTGAGTGGTCCTTTAAAATGAATTTTGAAAATAAAGAAGCAAAATTTAAATCTCACCCCCTAATTGAAGGTGGAATTTTGCATATATGTTTCACTTTCGTGGCCAATCAATGTGGCGTGTAAGTTGCGTTATCGTGATATGAGCGCGAACTGCTGTTGACGTGAACAGTAAGTAGTTAGTCGTCGTCTGGTTGTTACGCGCGTTTCATCGGCCCACCAGGTCGATTCCCGTTGCGCCCACGTGTACATCTCGCCTTCCGAGCTCTGACCTTATTCGGACACCTTCCACTTCGCCCACCGAGACACACTGGCTCTTGTAACTTGTACTCACCCTTCCTTTCTCCCCCTCAACCCCTTCTCCTCTTTTCCTTTCTAATGGACCACTCAAGATTTCGCAAACCTTCGACAAGTGGGTGCCACTATGTTTTTTTTTTCGTTTTTTTTGGCTCTCCATTCGCGACGGTGGATATTCGAATTTTTACAAATTAGAACTGCATTCGGGGCCTAATTCCGGTTAATATGTAAATGTTAATCTTTGTACAGATTTTTTTTTACCTTTTGCTCACCTGCTGACGCAGCTTGTGGAGAGAAAATCTTTTTCCATTTCTTCAAACTTGAACACTAACAAAAAAAAAACATTCTTGTAAACATGAGAAATATTATTATAATTAATCCAACTTTAAAGAGTAAACATTTGAGTTATTGCAGTAATGAATATAGTCATAATAATGGCTCAGAAAAATATCCCATGATGATGAAATGTTTTTGAAAGCTTCTAGATTGTCAGGTGGTTTGGTTGTTATTACTGTTGAACTCGTTTTACAAAAGAGTTTTTGATAATGAAAACATTTCGATTGTACTTTGATGTTACAATCTTTTCTTGTGTACACGCATACGTTCGATAAGTTGTAAGAGATACTTGACATGGTCTCTAGTATTATTTCACCTACGGATTTACATTAACTGAACTGATACTCCGCGACACACGATCGAACTGAATTATACGCGGAATGTTACTTATATTCGTCCTCATTGTGCGAATATGACTGAGAATGATTATACGAAATTTATAAGTCCTACTTATAACGTTACTACCAAACCTCGGTCTTGAGACTGTCATTTTAATTCATCTCAAAACACATTAATTCTATCTATTTTATTTATTCAGGCGAATATCATGTGTCAAAAATGACATTTCGTCCAATAGTGTCGTATTGAAATTGACGATAATTTAAATGATTTGTGAATGAATTTTCATTGGGCTTTGTTTTTTTTCTTGCTTTCAATTTTTGAATAACTCTCGTAAGGTGCCCGAAGAATAGAAAGAGTTTAAATGGCAATAATTTCCATGCTAATTCACTGCACTCTGACATAAGGTACACGCGACGTAAATATTTTGTTGCATTCACTTTGAGAGCGAGATACGTCGTGATGACGTCGTCGTCTTTCGAGATATTCCTTTGCGGTGAAGAAAATCGTGATGTCTTTCTATGGTACGTGTGGAACGCACGAGACCATAGCGTTCACTAAATGTCCCACTTGTCAAAGAATTCATAGAATTTCTCTGAACCTTTATTCAAATGTATATCTATATATATTTTTTCTCGGTGTATCTCGTCAATCATCCACCGCTATTTTTATCTCTTTGAGCGGTGATAAAACGCGATTACCCGTTTTACGATCGATTTTATAACGAAACATTGCGTTTGGTTAGTTTGTTGCGAAATCACAGTTTATCGTATGGACTTTTTAACTCTAGGAACGTAAAATTGATGGAAAATAAAAGTTCGAATTACGTATATTGTGTGTGGCGACTGAAGGCGGTGTGGTAAATGTCTCTCTCGTCATAGGTGCACACAGTAGACAATCCGGAATTTTCACTTTCAACGAAACCCCCGCCGCTGCGTTCTTTTAAATGTCCGACAAGTCGCGTGGACGATGACGAGACGAGAGAACTCTTGCAGTCCATAAAGAAACACGTTACTCACTTTTACCGTAAAGATTTTTTATATATATTACAGTATATATACACCGGAGACTCACCGCAATGGTCAAATCGAAAGTATTTTTTGCAACGAAAACACAGACAATTCAGTAGCCCATAAACTATTATTTTATATTGAGCTATTCAGATGTTCTATGCCAACGAAAATTTAATTTACAATCCACTTGGAAACGCGTGACTAGAGTACTGCATCGGAATATTTCTACAGAAATTTCTTCGTTTGAGAAAAATATGATATATACTTAAAAAATAATAATATGAATAACACTATTTTCTCTTAATCATTCTTAGAGCAACACTCACGGTAGAAAAATAATGATTCTGTTTGTAATAATGTCTGAAACCCCCTATACCGTGTAACCATTTTTACCATCCACTGTCACGCACGTGGTTAAGAAGCGTAACGTTTTTTTTTTTTTTTCCTTAAGGTGCGTGTGTTAATGCCACAATCTCATCGTAAAAATGTATATGATACACGTAATTCAATTTAGTAATGTAAGATCTGTGTAATAATGATAATATCTTTTAATATTTTTGTATTAACAATTTCTTTTGTTCCCTTTAATGAAAAATTACGTTTGATGATTTTTTTTTTTCACTTTTCACGCAATCTCTGAAGCACTGGAAATACGTCAAGGTATGCAAATCGACAGATACATCGTGAAAGCTATAATTAATTTTTTTCAAACGTATTTTACTCTCGAACAAATTTTAGATCGACTAGTTATAGGTTTTTAGTTAAACTTTATAGCAAAGATTAAAAAATGTCTCCTAGATTTTTTCGCAGTGACAAAACGTTCGCTATTTGATGTTACAGTTATTGAATTCTTTTCGTATAAGTTGTCAACGACCTTTGACACCACTCAATACGCGTTAAATGTCTTTTAAACGTGTTTGTCCTCTTAGTACTCTCGGTCATTGCATTTAATCAGTAAATGGAGACGAAACAAATTATACATAGTTCTCGGTACAAAAGACATGTGTAAAATGGCCACGAATAGCGACGTCGTCTCCTTTACGAGTCTTTACAGAACGGTCCGTTATCTTTATGTTCTTTACTATAATCGTGAGTCGCAGTGACGGAATGTACTTGGTAAACGCGTCTTAAAGCAACATTCGATGTCCCTCTTCAGTAATTAGCGAACCTCGTGTATACTCTCACTTAAACGTAGCGTTAAATGAGGTGTCTATCTTGTCTAATGTTCTCCACTCGTCAGTCTATTAGCAATAATTACATCCTCAGTCTCTACACATCGATGTCGTTATTCGTTGCCTTCCAATCGCGAATCCCATGCTTCAAATAAATACATTCATTTTTATATTCATTTTTTTTTTGTACTTACGAACGACTTAATGGTTATTGCATAATATAAAGTTCGGATTAACTGAATTGAAATTAAAAAATATATAGTTCTTTAGAAAATTTATATTTCTTAGTTGAGTGTACTAGTATTTTATTTCGATAGAAATAATAGGGTAAGATTTGAGTTAAGTAAGTGTCAAAATAAGCCATATGTGCATTTAGCAAATTTTAATTTTTTTTTATTAGAAATAACAGTATTATTGAAATAATGAAATTTAGCGTCACAAAAACAACGGTTATCAGAATTAATCATATTCGAGTAGATTTTAGTGATATCTTTGGCAATTTCTTTTGTACGTTTTGTTCTTTAGTTCAGGGTTAATATTGACTAATTATAAAGTCGGTGACTAATATAATGATTCATTAATATGACTATCAATGAATTTCTCAAAATTATAATACCATTACATAATAATACATACCACCTCCTTAATCGAGTTTCCGGTTGTTTTCCATTCCTTTTTACAGACTTACACGTGCATCCACGTATGCGTGGTAGTCAACAATCAGCCGTGCTGTTCTCCCACCGTAAGTTCTGACTCGGCGAAAAGTGTTTTGCAGTTTCGATACTTTGATTTATTGCGAGGCTGCTGTAATTGCTACATTATGTGCACATTTTTGTTGCATGAATGAGCGTTTTTATTTTTAACTTAGAACGTATTCTTTGAAATTTTTTTTTTTAGTCTTAGGATAACTAGTTTTTCGAAATAATTCTTCACTTATTTTATCCAACAACGAAAAACAACGAATTGCGTTATGGAATTCATTCATTTTGCACGATAGCCTTTGTTAGTTTATTCGTCGTCTTTTTTTTTTTTAAAGAAAAAACTATTCAATCAGTGACTAAATAAACAATATTGTGAATAAATATTTTCATCAAAACTCCATTAAGAGTTAACGCTATTTTTTCTTCCTTTTATTGAATCGATCATACACGCCATTCTACTCCATTCCTCATTTTTTCATCGTCGCACTTGTACATCCTTTCTCCCGATGGCACCATCACCCTTTCGCCATTGGAACGAGCGTTTGTCGTCGCGAATGACGCACAATCGGCTTTTCTCGGATTGCTCATTCGTGATAAAGTCTCAACGGCACGTAATTAAATTCATACAAAAATAAACAAGTACTTGATTATTTTTTCATTCCTTCATCGATTAGTGTACGAAGGTATAGAATTTCATTATTTTCTCTTTTTTTTACGCCATTTTCTTTATTATTGTAGTTGTTGATGTTGTTTTGAGCACCAAAAAGCCTTGAATGTGCTTCTACAATTGTAGGGCCAGTTGAACCCTCTTCAGTGGACATTAACAATCTTTGCACAATTGTAAAGTTGTTTGAAAAGCGAAATTTAAATTTCATTCGAAATATTGTTTATTTTTTATTGTGCTATTGTTGAAACCGTACTGCTATCTCAGAACCCGTTTTTAAAATGAATCGTAGCGGATTGAACGTTTTTCGTACAGAGATTCCAAAGAGTTCTCTGCTAGTCTTCTGCTGAGCTGGATTTTTACTTAGCAACAGATACGCGTAATTTTTTTTTCGTCAAGGCAGACCTGCTCATGGCGCCTGCGTTATGAGCACTGACAACATTTTTTTCTGTTTTAACTGTACTTTTTTTTTATTGTAATTTTTTTACTTCTCATCATTCAAGCGGTCACTGTCACAAGTGTCTCGTGAGAGAGCACTTCATAGGCCATTCCTTCAGCTGGTCAGCTGTTCCTGAAGTGAGGAACGTGGGTTTTTTTTTTAATGTTTGTTCTGATTTGTTTATGCGTTGAATTATTATTTCGCACTAGTATATGTCGTGTTTGTCGATCATAGATACAGTGAAGCTTCATTAATCATTATGTGCTTGATGGAATTCGTATCGGTCTATTAAAATGTGCTAAACTCAATTTTGTTCGGTTACAGGCAAGCAGACATGTCGGGGACTTGTTCGAGGACCTGCGGGACGGGCACAATCTCATTTCCTTATTGGAAGTGCTCTCAGGCGAGCATCTTGTAAGTATAATTTCAATAATTTCTTAAAATCTTGAGATGTCCGATTCATAAACACTAATGTGTAGAAAAAAAAACATTTAAAAGCCAAAGCCTTGAAATTTGTATCGTCGAATTTGAACGGCAGTTTTTTCAATTGTTTTCGTTGATTCCTAGGTTTTTTTTGAAGCAACCTTTTTTTTAATTTTATTTATGAATTTCTCCAGCAGACACGGTCAAAATAACAGCAAAAACATTTTTTTATACGACAAAATAGCTCCGCGTGACTTTAGTACGAAAAATGAAAGATTGATCGAAATTGAAAAATCGAGGAGTCTATTTACAAGTTGAAAAGCACGTTTATCAATGCTCGCCCTTTAGGGTCTGAAGATTGAACCAAACTGCGCGAATATTGCGCGGATATTATAACCGATAAACAAGAGAGAATCACGAACCGCCAAGTCATCATCATCCAACGTGATGTTCTTGATCCTCTCCTTCTGTCCACAAAAGCACGGATTATAACCGACAACCCGTGTGCCCGTGAACTAACGATCTTCTTTCTTTACCGCGAGCCTTTTAACATCTACGTAGTTATATATTTATGTATATCGAACTATCCTTTTCTTTGCGTCGTGATGCAAGACACGACGCTTCTTTATGTCCTTTTTTTATTTTATTTTTGCGATCGACCAACGATCGGCTCGGCTCGCTTTGACTTGGACTTTGACTGATGATTTTCACGATCGTATGTGCCGGTGTTTCTCTTCTTCATTTCTTTTATCTCGTTCACATTTTATTCCTCTGTTCTCTGTTACGTATACAAAAAATAACCTCCGATGCAATCGATCACAAGAATTCTCAACGCGATTCTTTCATTACAAGTTTTTTGGATCAATTCAAATTTTCGTGCGAGTTTAAAAAAAAAAACTCAAAATATAATGAATTTTTATTTGGGCACTTCTATCAAAAAATCGAATCGAGAGTAACACCAATTTACATTTTCTCGGATATCTTGACTTGCCCTTATCCAATTTCATTATTCCGTAATAGTTTAAACGTTATGTGAACACAATTGGCCAAGTTTTGACGTGCAATCATTGCAATCTGAGTAAACGTGTTACTGACTTGAATCCAGTGATGGAACAATGTTTCAAGTCAAATCGATGCATCGCACTTTCAAAACATTCCTCTATACATCTATATACACACGTCAGTTCATCCGCAATCTGATACAACAGATGTCTATCTGTCCTGTGAACTTACCCACAAGCACCACGCAATGTTCCACTTGCGAACAACCAATTTCTTGCCAATGTTACACGTCTATCAGGACGATTAGTTAGACGATCCCCACGATATAAAATCTTCGACTATACAACGGGAGGTTAGAATAATTTAACTCTGTATGGTCTTGCATTGGCTCACGATCGATTAATCAATTAAGTCATTTTTCTTTACGTTCAATGAACGACGAATTAGCCGCTGTTCTTAATTGATTTTTCTTCGAAAACTTCGTTATGTCAATCATTCATTCTCGTTTGGAATATTGGGTCGAAGAATATTAACAGAATGGTGAACAAAAAAATAACAAAAGAAAATGAGCACATTGACGTAACTTGTGTATTCTAGTCAAATTCTAGTCAAATGAGTAATTAATTTTCACAATTTTTTTAATTCTCAGTCTAGTGCATTGATCAAACGATTCAATTTCATAATTTAAAAGAATTAAAGATTTTTTTTTTGCTAATGAATAATGGTATAATTATTTTCCCAACATTGACCTAACTTTGTGGGACTTTTGTTTTTAAGTGTCTCTTGTTTGTCCTTCCCTTATAGCCGCGGGAAAGAGGTCGAATGCGTTTTCACATGCTGCAAAATGTCCAGATGGCATTGGACTTTCTTCGTTACAAGAAAATCAAGCTCGTCAACATACGAGCCGAGGATATCGTCGACGGTAATCCGAAGCTCACACTTGGCCTCATATGGACCATCATTCTCCACTTCCAGGTAAGTCACGACCGATTTTACTTAATCGCATATTTTGTCAGTTGCAAATTTATTTTATTGCTGATTCATTACTCAATGTGTGTAATATCGTTCGGCTTTCGATCAAATCTTTGCAACGACTTGTCTCGTGAAGAGAAAATGTCATGCGTTTTACAATTGATATTTCAGTAATACGTTCGTTCCAACATTAATTACGCGATTTGTTTGGAAACTTATACAAATTGAGAATTCATGCCCAAAATTTGGAAGTGTAAATCAATCACTTTTTTTAATAATTTGTTACTGAGAAATTTAAACATAGTTTTTCTCATAGTTTCCCATTATTTTTTGACAATTTGTTCAAGTCCCTGTTCAAGGTAAGAAAGTTAAAAACACTGGTTTTGATATTTTGGCAGGAACGAAATAACAAATTGTTTCTATTGCGTTGCCAGAGTAATTTATTCGATATTTTAGTTTCAATTGCGAGATGACATTGATATTTGTAAGAAAAAAAAAGCGAGAAAAAGAAAGTACTCGTCGCATTGCTGAATTATCACGAATTATACATCATATCGGTTCTCTCTTGAGTCTGCTGAGATCGCGAAAAAAGATTTGGCATCGTTTTCTCAACTCGCGAGCACGGGTGCATAGACTCTCAAGAATTCTTAAGAGTCGAGGGCGATCTAATGAGGAAAGGGTTTCTAGACCAATCGCCTGAAAATAAAAGAAACCAAGAGAAAGAAAAAAGATACGGAGAAAAAAATTCACGTACGGAATTGGCGCGAGTCCAACTGGCATCGTGAAAAAAAAATCGTCTTGGGAATACAAATTGGGTACACGCGGAACTTGAAACGCTCTTCTCGTATCGAATTCTTCGAGAGTCTTTCTCGCGACGCGAATGTGTTGCGTTATCTCTTGCATTTGCTCTGCCCTCGACTGGAAACTTCTTTGCTGGAAGGAACGCTCTAGTACTTTTTTTTTTTTTTTTTACTTGTCTCCTTCGCCCGACGGAAGAATCGAAAATTTGACGGATAAAAAGACTTACAAAAAAAATTCATTCGGCTCTCGGGGAGGTGGCTGGCACATAAATCTCGCTCAAATTTTTTTTATTTTTCTCTTTTACGTGTATGAGGCCTTTCAGGTCAAATGGACGAGTCGTGTTCTCTCATCTCCTGGAATCTTGTCCAATTTTTTTTTTCTTTATTGTTTCCAGTCTAGAAGAGCAGTCGAAAAAAAAAACAACAATAAATTCCGCAGATTGAGTGGACATTTTTTTAAAATCGCATCATGTTACAAACAATTTTGCAGACGGTTGGAATTATTTTTTTTTTTCTTCAATTTTTTCATGATTATAAAAAAAAAACTTATGAATAGATTTTTTTTTATTTATACGACTCAGGATTCGATTTTTTTTAATTTTCTCCACGAAGTTATCGCTAGTTATTTTGCTGACTTTTTATTATTGAATCGTAGAAAAGTTGTTTAAAGAATTGAGAAATTCTTGTATTCGCAAATAGATCGCGTAAAAAAAGAAAATTTATACGATAAATCTCGAAACACTAGGCTCGTGAACTCGTCGACTTGGTCTCAAATCCTTGAGGCGCATATAATGCACAAAACTTACTCGTGATCGTGGGCGACCACGTGTTTCGCTCTCTTTTCTTTGGCGAAATTTCTTCGTTGTTTTTTGTATTCTCGCAAATTCATCCAGCACCAAGAAAACTTTTCACGGTCTGGTAGAGACAGGGCCCGAAATCATTTCCGCAACTCGTTTATATATTCTCGGACACTTTAGCGTGTGTAAACGCCTCTCGTAATTCTTCTGACTCCCCGAGCTTCTCGTACGCGTCAAAGTCGTTGGCCGTGCTTCTTTTTTTGTCTCATTCAAATGATGAATGAAAATATGAGACGCGAAAAAGAAAAAAATATCCTTGAGAATCGAGATTCACTTCCGGTGCAACAGTTTCGTTCGCTGTTACATTTCTTTCCCATTTTCTGAGTTTTAATTATTTTCTTATAATTAACAAACGGCTCGTTGCATTATCCAGACAAAAATTTGAAACGCTAATAAAACATCGAACAAAACTATCTCAAATTTCAAAATATAATTTTTATTCAAAATTTTTTGAAAATTATTCGCAACAGAAATGTTTTTGCACTCGATTGTTTTTATAGCGAATGACATTTCATTTTATCAAATGAACTAAGTGGACGACAGATAGTCCACCGTTTTGATTTCGAGTTCAAGTATTGTATATAAAAATTTAGATATTGTGTTAAAACATGTTGTTTTAATCGCAAATGTCCATCAAGAAATTTTTTTACCTTGAGCTTCGTAAGTACATCGAAGAACGGTACCAAGGAAGTATGTACTAATATTATATGATGTTGTTGCCCGTCGGCAGCGCTTCCCTGAAACATATCTTGGTAGAAAACATATTTCTTACACACTTAGTTCCTGCTTGTGAGCGTGCAACTCGAAGTATATACAAGCCAAAGTCACTTTATCTCGTTTCTCGTGCTTGCCAGTTTCACGTCTATCTTGTAATGGCCAAAGTGTCATGTTGTTAAGTCCCATTGCAAATTTTACGTTGAGACGTCCCATGGAGATCGTTTTTACCCGATCCTTTCTTGTTTTATCGAATTCTTTTTTGATTTTCTTCCAGTGTGTCGAACAACATGTATTTCCGCAGTTCCTCACCCTGTCCGTGTATTAATTATATTTGCTTCATTAACACGGAAATCGTCGGTGGTCCTTTCTTTCTGAGTCTACCAACGCATTTATGCTCCGACGTAATAAAATCAGAATAAAAATTACACCGATTTTTCGACTGTAATGTAACGGGAATAATGAGGCCATACATAAAAAAAGGGAAATCGTGGATTCCTCCGATGCTTGAATCTTTAACTTGATTGTTTCTTGTTAATTATTCAAATGAACTGTTTCTTTATTTTTTCCCATTAAATCAACCAAATAATATATTTAAAATATTATTATTATCTAAAATCACTAAATAATATTAAAGATTTAGGAACTGAATTCTTTTACCATTGCAAAGATATTTTGGTATCAAGACACAGAATTACAAAATTAAACGCAGTTCCAAGCTCAGGACTGAAACTTAATGTCAGTTACGTTTGTCTTGGAGCAAATTGTACATCAATATGTTTATTCATACACAGCGATATATATGAGAAACGGTGACGAGTGTTGCAGCAAAGTTTGAGTAAAAAATCAACCGACTGACCGAGTTAAAAAGCTAAAGTCTTGTCGGAAAGGGAATGACGAATAACGAAACAGTACTTGGTTGTGTTTGGATTCGCAGCCGCGTGTAATAATGAAACGTACGTCTTGACGCCTCATGCATTTTTATTTAACGATTTCTTACATTGTAAATACATATATATATCTATCTACATATATAATGCAAGGAAATTCGAACGAAATTATCGGACGATTTGATCGCGTAACGCAGAAGTCTGTATTCACGGTACATTTAAAAACGGTGGCCAATCAAGATCAATTTATTACGTCAACACTCTTAATCGATTTTCATTAATTCTCGCCTCTGAACATATTCTGTGAATTTCTGTCAAGTTATTATTATTTACATTCACAAAAACCACGTTAATTGAGAGACCAAAAGCAATTTTTCAATTAAAAAATATTATTCAGATCATTAAAACAATTGGGCTCGAACGGCTAATTGTTCGGTTAAATGTCGTCACGCATTCATAAAAATAAGGAGGGAGTAAAAAGTATTGCAACACTATACCAAGTATCGGAGTAATGTGAAAAAAAAAAAAAAAAAAAAAATACAAAACAAAATTGCGACGAATAATTTTCAAGATAATTCTATCGTGTCATTGAAATTTTCTTGCCATCAAAGAAAAATATTCATTTTCATGCGTCGAAGCTTCTCTCAGTAAATGGAAGCAAAAAAAATGCGTCATTAGATGAACATAAAATATTAGCATTAATTACGCTTGAAACGAGTTCAAGATTTTCCATTTATAAAGCTAATGGAGCAGGATGACAAAAAAACTAATGAACGATCCATAAAATAATGAAATATTATTTTTTCATAAAGTTAATTGACTAGCCGATATCTCGATTAGGAATTCTAATTAAAACGTTTTATACTTTTGCTCTTGATTTGTTTCTTCTTATTTTTTGTACACTCATCTAATTGAGCAATCTTTTGTTGTTTTTCGCGCCGCAGAAGTGGCGACGCAAGGTAAGTTCGCAGAGATTAACCCTTAACAAGAAAAATTGATGATCCCTGTAGAACTTTGAACAGTTGGATCGACGTTATTTAGAAAAAAAAGAACAAATAACAAACAAAAAACGAAATAGTGGAGCTTGTCGGCGAAGCAGAATAATTTTGATTTGAAACACAAAATGGTGAAACTTTAATTAAATGTCTTTTATTCATGCAACAATTAATAATCATTTTCTCGATTCTTTGAAGTACTTCTTATGAATTGTACTGCACAGAAATAATTATCAATCGAATTTTCCACCAAGTCGTAAAAACAAGTGCAAAATATTTTATTTTTACTCATGAATGTTCGAAACTTTTTATTGGCTGTCAAAATGTACAGTTTACCAACGTTGAAGTTGATAAACCTAATTTTTTAATATTCAGTCTTCAATTGTCTAATTTTTGCACTTAAAATCAAAGATAAATGAACTATATTGATGGCAATATTTAATCTCGATGGTTTTCTCGATGTGAATGTGCTGGTCGCTTTAAACAGTTCTCGTCGCGGCGTTGATAATTCAGGTTGCTGCTTATACTGGCCACCGATATTGCTTTTTCCTGTAACTCTTGGGCTGCTATTCACGGCTGATGCTCTGTTATCGACCATACTCAAACTTCCTTTTTGTTTTATTATTATTATTATTACTCTGACCGTTGCTCTGCCTTGCCGATACTCCGTCTGCTTCGTAACTTTTGATGTAGCTGTCACTACTTGTTTCTCTTATAAGATTTTTCATTCATGATATTCTCTCATGTTCCTGCATATATATATGTATATAGTGATTACTACAAACGTGTGGATAGATTTACGTGGAGGTCGTTTTCAATTCCACTTTTCCCATTGTGTCTACGATAACGAGATTTTGTTTTTTCTTTAATAAAAGTTCCTAGATTAATTCATGATCATAAATTCCAATGTTCAGACCTCTAAGTTTCCCTTTAATTGGTAATTAAATATTTATCTACTACTCCAAATACATTTGCGATTAAATTGAGTGTTTTATCTTATAGAATTTTCTATCGTATGTTTGTTGATCATTTATTCCTAAGTAGGCATTCAAACGTAGGTTTATCCCTGTATGTACAAAATATTTGTAGTATTTATACTATAGATAATTTTACGTATTTGATTAAGCTAAGAATTTAGATCGATTAATTTAGACAAAGCATCGTAAAGAGTGTAGAATTAAAAAAATGGTTTTTGTAATGTTGGATCAAGTATTTTGAATTTTTAAAAAGAGATTTTATTTTTATGCGAATCCTGGGAATATTTAAAGTTTCCGGTTTTTGGGTATTCAGGGAAAAAAATTTCACACTTAATTTGAAACGTTGAAGGGACCACATTTTTATTGAGATGATTATTTTTTAATATTCTCATCAAGTCATTCGGTCTAGAGTCAGAAAATGTTTATTGTCCAGGTATTTCGGTGACAAAATGTCTACGTGAAGGGCTTTTAACGTGAGAAAGATACGAATTTTGAATTCGTGTACAGAAACGAGCCGAACTATTTGACGATTCGAATTTACTATTCCGTATACATCGAGCATGAAACTCATGTGTTTAAAGAGTGAGCAGAATCGTGAGCTATATAAAGATACATTAATTTCTCCTGATACTCTTCGTTGAATGTGAATTGTTTGAGAGAAAAAGAACTCGTTATTCGCATTCTCTTTATCGGCCAAGGTAACAGAGCACACACTCAGTTGTTTCATGAAATTAAGAAGAATAAAAAAACCTCCACGTAATGATTTTATATATCGAAAGAAACGCGCTACATATTATCTCACTCTCTCCGTCTCTTTCTCCTTCTTTCTCCCTCTTTCACTACGTGTTAAAACTTTACGATTAAAATAATGGAATGGAAAGCAACTCTGCCTTATTTGACGAAAATACTTTTTATCCTTCATTCGTAAATAAAGTCATTACGATTTTAATTACGTGGTTAGCAACCAGAAATAAAATTCGCACTCTGTTGAATCATGATCAGTAAAACGGAAAAATATAACAAAATCGCCAATTTTTCCAATGATTGATCAACGGTGTAAAAAAAAAAAATGATTTTCGTGTTGACATTTTTCGACACTCCTTTAGTAACGAATATTCAATTTCAATGCCAAAATCTAGTCAGAAATTCGATTGCAACATTTTTCCCATTCGTTCACGACGAAAAATGATCAGCTGTTTAAAAAATGTTTGTCTCCTGTTATTTTTTACCAATACCAGAAGCAATAGAATGAAAAACATTCCGAATATATCGATGTGAAAAAAAAAAAACACGAGATAAAAATCCTTCGGAAAAATGCCTTGAACCGATTTCGCGGTGAATCTCCTTTTATGGAGTTTGACGGAGAAAAAAATAACGTGATCCAGTCGTGTATTTCGCGATACTCGGCCAAGCTGGAGACGATGTATAAATAATAATAATAATAACAATAACAATAATAATGACAAAGTAATATAAATACGTGGGTGGGTCGTTTCTACGCGCAGAGCATTTCTCGTGGGCGATCAAAACGCACACACAAATACCCAGCATCCATTCTGCAATAAAAAAAAAACGTGTGAAAAAAACAACACGTCACGAGATTTCAACATAATTACGATAATGCTAATCTTCAACGGGTGAGCTATGTTATGGGGCGTGATTGGGGCCTTACACGTTCAGTCCTACGTGTTTATATTGTCGTCAAGTGCGCCTTCCGGCAAGACGTTCAAACATACACGCGCCTATATTTTTTCAGGAACGCAAACCATCCGCCCGAAGCGTTTATGCAAATTTGTCAACTTGGCAATTTTGCCTTCCTGTCCATTTGTACTGTAGGGAAATGAATGAGGAAACAGGAATTCTAATTACAGATCTGAGATTTGTACAATAACCAAAACTTGCTACGAAATGTACGAACTTCGATTTATGTTGCAATTTCAGTTTTTGTGTATTTTGCATTTCGAACTAATCGGGTTTTCAAACAATTCGAAATATACATGTGGAGCCAAATGTGCTTAAAAAGTGTCTTTTTAGTTGTATGTAACGTTTTTTTTTTTTTTTAATGTACACAAAATTGCCGAAAACATTGCGATCACTTTCCAACGTGCCTTCGATTATTATGCCACGTATCCGCGTGTAACTCTAGCATTTCATCGTCGATATCAAGTTTCGCGCGTCGCATAGAGTTTCTTCTAATCCTGAATAACTCGCACTAACTTCGTTAAGAATCGCTCGATTAATCGATTTTTTACGGCCACCAAGAAGTGCCCTTCCTCGCTTCGAAAAGGGTTGAATGTACTGCTCAATTGGCGAATACAGTCTTGAGTATATTTATGTAACGATTTAATTTTCGAAAAAATAAATTCCTTAATCTTCACAGTAGATAAACGTCCTAGAAAAAAAAAGATTCCTTATAAATAATTCGAGGTAGTAAATTTATTTCTCTAAATGCATATTCCACTTTTCAATTTTTCAAACAAAACACAAAACGTAAAACACATAAATTGAGAATAGCTCTCAAAAATGAATTTTATTTGAAGCACAAAATGGGTTGTGGCGGACAAGAAAAAATTCATCGCGATCCACGAAGACGAGTTTATCAGCATCTAGTATTACGTGAGTGCAGCAAAGGAAAGTAATACTTGAGAGATTCGCGAAGTTGACGTTTTATTTTGTCCGCATTCCTGTCGCGAGATACTCTCCCATCCGAGTGGTGACGTTACCACTCTCGTGACATCATCTTCCAACATAGCCCGCGGGGTTGTGTAGCGTGTACAGTAATTTTTTATTTATATGTATACAGACAAATATACATGCATATAATGTATGGGAGTGTGTGAATAATGTCCATGAAAAATTTTGTTATATGTGCTCGGAGCATGTCCTGTTTCCGTGCAGCAGGCGCGAGTACACTTCGTACTTCGCGAGAAGAGGACTCTCTCGAGCCTCTCGTTATCCTGACAAGCGTACATAAATATAAAAGCAACTTTCGTACTTGGAGCTGCTCTTCCTCATCGTCTTTTCGAACTAACGGTACCCAACCGACTGTAATATCAAAGACGGTGATTTGAATTTTTTTTTTTTCCTTTTTCTTCTTGCGTTGTCGTCGCTTTTTTTTTACTTGCTTTTTTTCCCCAACTTCCTTTTAGTCTCAACGAGAGGTTTCAACGATCCTCCGCGTTCGTGCAAATGATATTCTTCACCGTGGCTAAGTGTTATCTCCGATCAAATATAATCTGCACGAGCCGAGTTCCATTTATTCATATGGTTTTTTTTTGTTTTATCGTAATTTTTATACACTCGATTTATAATGAACAGAGATTTTCAGAATTAGTTGAAATTATTATTATTTTGTCGTACAAATGCGTTTTGTATTCGTGATGAGCTCGAATTTTTTTCTTTTTTGTTTTAAGAAAAAAAAAAAAACTTTTCGCCACGGTGGAATTCATGCAGTCGGAATTTTTACGATTCAGGTTTTTCTGAACTTTTCTTTACACTTATACGCGCTCACGTGTCCATGAGTTTAACCATTACAACTTTTAGGCTGCCCACAGTATGCCATAAAAGTATGAGATTATGTGGAGCACAAACTCACTTCGCTCCACAGGAAATCGCGGTTCTACAAAGAGCAAAATAAAAATGAGAAAAAGTAAAAAAAAAAAAGGGCTCGGGTGCGATGACTCCGTGGAGAAAAAGAGAACATATCCGCACTGTGATCTCTCCACGGGTTCAAGCGCACAATTTCACATGCTCCGAGACCACCAGCAGTACTTTTGCATAACGCACCGTTGTCTCAGACCGCTGACACGATTTATTTTATTTTCACATTGCCCTAACCGTTACAGTTGAAACGGAAAAAAGCTCGAAAAAAAGTCTACAAAGGGATTTTGGTTCGGAGACACTTTGGCGAGAAATAAATTAGATTATCGGTCCCCGTGTAAAGAGGTTCAATTTTTTATCGTTTCAGGGCCGAAAAAAGAAGAATTTAGGGATCGGGTGAAATTAATTAATCAATTATTTGAATTATTCATTTATTTATTGAACTCAACAGAATTTTAAAACACTAGTATTTCTAACCAATTTGAAACAGTCCGAATTAAAATCAAATTGTTTTGGCGACGGAATCGCGTTCTTCCGGATGTATCTTTCCGTCTTTCGTACGAATCCGATTTTCATCGTGCCCGCGATTCGTAAATCTTTTTGTGTTCCCTTCGTGCGAATTTGTTTCGCACCGAAAGCAAAATACCCGGACGTCGTGGTCGTCTCGTGTGTTGGCGTGACCGCAAGATAATTAGCACTCGGCAGTCTTAATTATGCGAAGAAAACACTCGTGAAACGAGCTTTCGCATACTGGTGAAAGGGTGGTGAGGAGTATTTATACGGTGCATCGAAGTAACGATGCTGCAAAATTGATTGCTTAGATTATGCGTATACGAGCTCTATTTCGTTAGAAACTAAACCATTTTTCTTTCATCTCGTCTTCGGTGATCGGATTCATAATATCAAAATCTGGTGGCTCATAAAAACAAACACCAACACTTTTTATTCTAAATGATGTCGTTAATCTAATTCTCCAATAAATCGAAATTCAATCAACTAAGTGTTTGCGCGATAAGGGATATTTATAATCAAAAATTGACTGGAGTGTCGACTGTTAAACGTGACTGTGGCGAAAGTCCCGTCTTCAATAATTCGAGCAACAACAACATCGGTTGCTGATCAAATTTGTTTTAAATTCTTGACACAATGCACTTGTTATCGTATTTCTATAATATTAAATCACGAAAGGAGAAATTCTTCCTCGTCCTTTCAACCATACGATCTCGTGAGCGCCCAGCTGTGCTTTTCGCGATCGTAATTTCCGCTCGTTTGATACATAACGTCTCTGCATTACCGTTATAACGCCTCTCTCGCTCTCTCTCTTTTTCTGGGGAACGAAAGGAGATGACATTTAAGATGAGATACGGACGTGGTAATTGCGATGAAGAAAAAGGAAATACTAGTAAATTATGTCATGGCACCTGTTGTTTTATCGAGATAATTTTGTGTACACGCTTAAAGAGTTTTATTTTAAAACTTGGAAGAATTATTAATAATAAACTTTTCAACCGTGGCAGTATTCATTCCAAATATTTTTTTATATTTTCCTCCAAACTCAGAAAAATGAGGAAATGGTTTACTTTTTCGTTTTTTATTAATATTTTTAATTTACGCATATGGAAACGAGGATAAATAAAATCTATGGTGTCAGATTGACTCCGCCCTTCCGGTTGTCCCAATGAGTCATTTTTTCCTGTACGCCTCTTTAAAGGTACGAGACTCTTATGTTCATTGAGAAATTGACAGGAAACACCTGTCGTACCTTGGCGCGTTCCTCCCTTCCACAATAGCCGCCTACCTCGTCCAGCATAAAGAGGTAACACGTTGCTTGGGACTCCAGGAGCAAATGACGCTACACTATGGGACGAATGAATCGTGCTGTAATGCCCTTGTATACAAAATGCACTGCGCGCACTGAATAACTTTGGTTTTCTTATCTCGAATAAAGAATTTTTACGTAAAGTACATGAAAGCAAGGGGAAATGGTGAATAAAAATATCGTTCTGTATAAAAAAGACAGGGATTTAAAAAAAATTTTTTAAAAGTCATCAAAATAAATATGTTAAATAGCGCTCAATTTGAAAAATCATATTTCCCATAATAGAAATGAACGTTTCGGGAAAAGCATGAATCTATTAACTTCTCAACAAATTATCTTATCAGAGGAAAACTGAGTAAGAATGAGAAGAAAAAAAAACAGTCATAAATCTCACCGCTTTTCAGACAAACTAAACAATTATGTTTTTGGTTTTACATTGAACAAAAAAAAAGAATAAAAAATGGATTTACATAGTCCGCAGACACAGCTGTGTCAATTATTATTTTTTTCGACGATCATTTGCCCGGTTACTCTCGCTTCGTCGTACATCATATACACATCGAGGTATAATGTTGTCAATTGTCAAACAAATTTACGTCGATTGACTGGCGTCTCGTGCACGCGTGGGCTTCGTTACGTACGAAAATAATGAAGTATCGCAAGTATTGAGACAAAAAAAGGTACAGAAAAAAAAGCGTTTGCGAGCGATCTATAACGCTCGCGATGTTTCTGGTCGATACGCTTATTTGTGTGTGCCTGGCTAAAAAAGTATGTCGAGATTCTCATCTCCGCAAAAGGTATCGAAGAGGCGAACAAGGACGCGGTATTCAACAGGCTATACAGCTATTGGAGTTTGCTACTTGCACACCCACGTAATGTTTAACACTCGAAGTATATCACATAGCATAATAGTCTATACTCTGTTATTTTTATTTACTTCTCCATGTTTTTCTTTTTCTTGACTTTGTTGATCGATAAAAGATTCTCTCTAATTTTCAATAGTCAAGAATTTATTTACAATTGATTGGTAACGATTCTTTAAACGCTTTGTCATAAAAGAAATAACATTTTTCTAAAAATTTCATTTTTACTTTGAAATTCGTGTCAAATCTGTACTGTCAAATTTTTATCGAAATCAATTCATTGGTTGTTTATGTTGCGATTTTGTTGCAAGATAAACAAAAACTTTGCATCCGAACAACAGTTACTAATTGAGTAATGTTCCTCTTTACATTTAATAAGAAATACTCATTCAATAATATTATTTCAATCTTCAAGTATTCAACAATACTTAAAATCTATAATTAAATGAATATCTCTCGAGAAAGAAGTTTATTTATAAAATAAAACATTGTTTACGGTCCTCATCTAAAAAAATATGTCGTAAAATTGTTCTTTACTGTACTGAATGAACAAAACCACATTCTTGTGAAGGAACGATTAAAATTTTTGCCCTGGTATATCTCATCTTTTATTTTTTAGTCTGGTCGATTCGTAAAAGAGGCTCATACTTATAAAAACACTGCTCATTTACTCGTTTAGCTGCGATCAGCGTATACTTACATGCACGTTTGGCTTCACTGAGTTCGTGTGTATTCATACATGTGGAGAATGTGGTATATATTTACAGATATGTACGCGGGCTGTATAGTATACACGCATGTCGTACATATATACATGTATAAACTTAAGGTATGTGGATACATACACATAGATATACAAAAAAGACTGTAGAAGCTCAGGTGGGGAAGTGTCTCACCTGCGATGGCATTTCGTTGCCCTACTCCGTCCGCCGTGGCCGGCTCTCTCGTTCGTTGGTTTCGTAGTGGCGGTGGAGGTGAGCAGCCAACCTGCCACACCGTATTTCCACCGCCATACTCACCTTCGTCGAACCGAAGTACGAGAGCAAGAGAGAAAGAAATAACGACGATACATACGAAGCGGCAAGTTGCGCGGGTGGGGAATCCCCGCAGCGACAGTCGCTGGATACCGCGGGCCAGGCCGCGCGTGTTCTTGCCGGACCTCCCGAACTCGTGTTACTAAATTTTTCTACTTAAACGCACGTTAACTGTATATATATTTATAAACAAAGAGATAATCAAACGTGAGAGGAAGACTGTGCAATACTAGAACGTGAAAGTGTCAACGAATTTGTCCTCATCGTCCCACGATATTTAATTCTTCCCCCTCCCCCGTATCTCGCTAATATTTTATTAATTTATTATTTACCCATTTCCGTCGATACTTCCCCCTCCCTCTCTTGCATTTCTTGTTGGTGTGTATATATTTTTTTTTGTTTTACGTAACGCGAATAAATTATTACGCGAAACGGTGGGACGTCGCGCTGGTGAAACGAGGACGTACACGTTTAGCCCTGAAACAACCGGTGATCTTTTGCTGTCTCTCTATATACACGCGTGGTTTACTATTTGTGTATATATATATATACGTTACATCTCTGACTCCCGGAAAAGCTCGCGGATGACGATTTTTCAGTCTCGATCGCGCGCGGGCGTACGATCTCATAAATCGGGACTGCATCGAACTCGATTCCGGAGTTTGTTGCGCGTTGTCGCGATGCGCGGTACCATCGGTCTCTCTTCTTCTTCTTTTTCAACTTGTTTCTCTTTACGACTATTTATTTCTCATTGTTCTGATCGCTCGACATCGATTTGCGAAACAGTGCGCGAGATTTAATAATTTTTTTCTTTCGTTCCGTTCGCGTGGTTGACGCGTTGTCAAACGTGTGTCTCCACCGGTGTGTGTCTTGTGCAAAACCTGTGGAGGCCCGATCCTCGATCCTCTCACACACGTCACGAGTCCATAATACTCGCTGTTTTAATACACAGCAATATGATGCTGTTGTGTGTTTAAATATACTATCGTTCTGCTACGACGATTGCACATAGCGGACAACGTGTCGGCGGTGCGGATCTATTATTCTCATATCGACTTTATTCACTTGGTCAATGTGCTTTTGCACTCTTGTTCAAGTGGCTGATTAACCTTGCGACGAAAGGATTAAAAACGTCCGTGGCGACACAATCTCCCTCCTGAGTGTGTGTTTTTTGTTTTTAATTTTAACGAGAGAATCATCTATTTTGTGCAATCTCATAAACGACCTTCGATCCGATTACGAAAAACTGATCAACTCAATGAAAAAAACATCGAGACGGTCTTTGATCTTTTCGAAATTTAACGAACTACAGAAATAAAAACGAAACGAAAAAAATATAAAAGTGTCAATCGAGTGGATACAAAAATAATAAACAGGCACATCGTATCACGTCATTATCAATCGATGCTCCACGTGGTTTTAACTCATCGACAATCAACGGTGCTCGTTCATGTTGTTCTGAACAATCGTGTGTTTTGTAATACTTTCTCTCGTCTCTTCGTTCAATTGTTTATCTTTGTCTTTGATCCCGTGATACGTATATGAAAAGACACGTTAAGTAGCTCGATTAAATCGGAGCAAGGAAAAGCTCTCGTGCCTATCCATCGCTATCGAGATATTCATCTCAACCGACGAGTGTCATTTGATATAGTGCGATAACGTTAATCGCTTCGTTATTTTTGTTTTTATTCGATTTTCTCTTTTCTTTTTTTTTTTTCTTTGAATTACGTTCCCCAACGAAAAACGTAGTTTCTACGCGAGGAAATACGGAGAAATGTGTTTTATGCTTCTCACGCTTTTGGATTTAACAGTTATTTCAGTGCGACAGTGAATTCATTAAAAATTAAACACAACGATTTAAAAAAAGAGGATACATAATGTCGATGTACCGATTTAGCAAGAGCGGACGATTGTTCGTTCAAGGTACACGTGAAAACGACGATCGCGACAATGTCGCTGGCTCCAGTCCGAATGAAAATTTACCGACCGATCTCCAAGCTATTTACACGAAACGCCGACTCTCGACCGAAGTTCTGGGTACGATTCGAAACTCGGTTTCACTTCGTGGTTCCGTTTTTCATTAGAATTTTTTATGCGTCGAAAAGATTCGTCTTCACAGTAAAGCTTACGCATAGAACGATGAATTATTTTGTCTTCTTCCTCATCCATCGTACATCAAAAATCAGTTTTGATAGAAAGAAATATTTCGAAATCAAGCTACTAATATTTTTTTAAGCGGTTGTGGCGCAGTTTTTGTGACTCGTGTTTAACTTGATTTTTCTTATCTATTTTATTGTACGTCGAATCCAAATGTAAAACAAAAAATTAGGAAGTTTGCGGTAGGCGAGAGTTATTTTGTTTACCTTTCAATGCTCGGGTGTGGGCGAAGGAATCGTATCTTCGTAGAATGGCCTCTAGAATTTATAATAAACATGGGTGCATCCAGGCGCGGTTTTTCGTACGTTCTTCCATACACCGACGAAAATGGGGAAACAGCTGATCGTTTGCGGGTTTACGTGGCGCTCCCGCGACTCGCGTCCTTGATCTTGCCCACGCATCAATGGCCTTTAAATGGTCAGGCTGTCTCGCTCGAGAATGAGAGAAAGAAAGACGGAGAAAGAGATCGGGAGACTCAGATGCTGGGGATTAATCTCGTCGTCTCGACATCATGGAATAAATATCGTGGGAGTTGTCAGATTTTTTTTTTTAAACAATATTCTATTCTCACCCAAGTTGATTAATACCGTTGGCGTTTTGTCCTTCGGAATGCAGGCCATTTCGACCCACTCTTTTGTTGTAACCGATGGCAACGTTTATTTCTTCATGATTACGGAAAAAAAAAAATTGGAAAGAAAAGCCCTAACCCATTGATCAATTCGATTATTTTCCATTCTCAAAACTGATCATAAAATAAATCTCTTTGAAAGAAGATTGACAACTTATTACAAAAACACTAAGGCTCTCGGAAGACGAATCTTTTTGCTCGATTAATATCACGTTACGATCGAAACTAAAATTCGAATAAAATGAAAATTGAACGACAACAAAAACGAATGATAAACAACAGGCTCGTCGATCGAATCGACGAAAACTTCGAGAAGCGGCGAGAATGGAACACGAAGAATCGTGACGCGAATAGTGAGGAAGACGACCACCCTGACGAGGGGTGAGGAAAACAGCGTTGCCGAAGATTTAACTAAACGCGGAAATGTTAAATCTCTTCAGGATTCTCAACAATATTTAAAGGTCACGACTCAGCATGCTTCGCCAAGACCCAAAACTGTTAGGGTAAGATTAAGGAAAAAGTAATTTTAATTATACGACGATACGTCCTAATTATATAATTTAAAAGTTTACGCAAAAACAACTTGATTAAGTGTCGAAAAATTATTTTCTAAAAAAAAATCTCATTATGTAAATTGAGACTAATCCATTTCCATAAAAAAAAAACATGCTCACAATTCCTTTTAATCGAGTTTACGAATAAAATTTCATTTAAGAAGAGTGTCAACGTTCAACTTCAAATTTGCATGGTAATATATACACTCGTAACATTATTATATAACATATTATTTATGTGAGAAAAATAGTTTCCTTCAAATAATTAATTGATCGAAAAAAAAACATAGTAATTATGGTTTAATGATCACCGATTAAGAGTGACGTTCAATAAAAATTTCACACTAATCCCATAGATTTTTTCACATATACAAATAAATTTGCGTACATAATTTTTAATTTCCACATGTCAAATATATTTGAATAATATTTTCACCGTTGTAATTAGCATGTCACCTTCAATTTCGTATGACTAATTTAATATTGAAACGTTGATTTATTACGTACCATAAAATATCATATCCCAATAATTAAATTAACGTTTATGGTGACGATAATTAGACATCCGTTAGACGAGATTCGAGAGGTGCCAAGATACTTTTGTGGCAGTGCGGTCGAACGATTAAACAGGCTCTCTCGCAACGTTGACGAGAGCGTTAAACTCCTTTCTCCGAGCTCTCTCATGCAAGCCACGAAAAATAACACGCGAATAGAGACGTGTACGTGGACAGTAGACTATAAAGTAATTTCACACCAACAAATGAGCGATATAAATGTTTGTATGTAGGTTTGTAAGAGAGTTTATGTTTAGCATGCTATATGGGTATAAAGCTGTAGTCAGAAGAAAGACCGCGAAGCTGGTCAGGGCCACCAGGCCGGTCTCTCATACCGAACCCGTCTCTGGGCGAAAGCTCATACTGGAATCGAGTCTCGGTTTGCCAACTTGAACAGAAAGGAACAAAAAACAAAACAAAAACGTCAATAACAGTCATACCATGATCTCCGCAAGACTCTGGAGGACTCGCTGGGGAATTCTTGCAAAAAAGATCTCACCCTCGACAAGATTCTACCGATCTTGTCGATCCAAAGCGTGAAATTCTTTCTTTCGACTTGTATTCTCGCTGCTACTTTTATTATTTTTTCCTCTGAGAAGTACAAATTGTCAATGCTCGTTCCGGCCATCCGGTTTTTCATTTTATTGATACTGCAATCGAATGCATTTATTACTATTAATTCTAACTAGGAAGATAGAGCCATAAAGAACCGGTAAATCGACGTGGAATATTCCCGATAACAATTCCTCGTTTTTATGAATATCCATAAAACCGAGGTGTATTTTTATCTCGAAAAGAAAACGAATGTTTTCAAAATGAGTATTACGTAGTGAAACAGTAAATATTATCGTGTCCAAAATTGTATATTTTTATCATGAACAAACAGATTTCACTTTCCGTTAAAATACATAAAATGATTATTTCTGGATTCTCAATCGAGTTCTGCGACATTGGTTCACGCACGCGAGAGCGGTTCACAGAGAGAAATCATTCCGCGAAGAGATCGATGTGTCTCTTTGACTGGTATATTGTATACGATAACATTCGATGTCTCGTTACAAATGCGGAGTACATATACATATATATTTACTTGTCAAGAGAATGCATTTCTTCTCGTGAACAGTCTTCTTCGCATTCGGAGGACATACTTCGAGAAAACATGACCGTTAAGATTATCTCGTAAAACAAGGTGTTTCCTTGTCACGTGACAGTTCCCCATACAACGTATAACATCTTTATTCTATTTATTCCAATATCTTCATTCCATCGAGCACGATTTATTGCTCAATCAATCCTTCTAAAGATCACGAATCATTTTTCATTGTGGAATTAAATAACTCGTGAATATTTGTCGATTTTTTTGTGAATTGAATCAGCATCTCATGCGTACAATTTTACTTTAAATGCTTCTCTTCCCCAACGTTTTTCTATATACGTGTATGGATATATGCGTGTATGTACAATTCATTACTGTATTCGGGACAAGGCTGAGACACACCGGTGTAAAAGATTCTCAGAGCTACTCACAACGTCAGGTGAGCTCACGAAGCTCTTTTCTTATGCTCAGTTCTCCGACACTATAGAGTGTCCTAGTGAGAATTGCATCATGTGTCGTCAGCACCATACGTTACTTTTGTCACAAACACCTTCGTGACTCTTTGGTCTTGCATGCGTACATGGGGTTTTGTCATTGATTCGTAATATTGTAAATAGGAGAAAGAAACAAGAAAACGTTAGGAAATTGTACGAAGACAGAATAACGATTTTTTTCAAAGTTTCTATGAGCGTTTTCTATTAACATTCCGGTTCCATTCTTATTTGCTATGAATAATAAACTTCGTTCATCTTCGATTTTTTTATAATTTTCATTTGAGAAACGGATGATTTAGTTTAATGTTTTAATCAATAATTTTTCGTTAATAAAAAGAGTTTTGATTGTAGATTTTTTTAAAATTAATTATGTCAGAAATAATCAAGAATGGGAATCGTTGGAAGCCACGAGGCACAGTGTTTCAGTGGCACCATTTAAGGACTTTTTTGTAATCAACATCTTGAGCTTGGAACCTTCAAGCCGATCGCACCCACTCGATCCGTCTCTCTCCCTCTCGTCCGATTCTATCTCAATCGTGTGTTTGAAAAAAAAAAAAAATAGTACTTTATGGATCGATATGATCGTCAATGCTTTCCTGCTCTCGTTATGCATAAAACTTCGTATCGAATTCTCCTTATAGATTCATTTCATATTTATGTTCTATCCTTGGATTGACATGATCACATGTTCGTCATCGAGTAACCTTGCGTCAGGGAGTCGTTGTCAAGGTTCGGACCTGAGTGATGAAGTTTTTCTTTTATTCGTCACTTTAGAATTTTTCAAACTTGCCATAATGTTGGAAATGTTTGATTTTTTCAAAACTTGTTACGAAGAGAACTCGAGCTTTCATTGATATTATTCATCAAATATCTGCAGATAATCAAAAGAAAAAAACTCAAACTGCTCCAAAGACTGAATGAATTGTTTCCCTTGTGAATTCTATAGAGTGTGCTCTGAATCTTCCGGAAACCATAGTAAACCAATTTTTTACCCATTACAATATCCTGTAGTGCCACGAGAGGATGATTCCATTCGAAGTTTTATGTAGACTTTTTTCAAAGTATGATTATAACACGTTAACAGGAGTATTCTCGCTTCCAGGCTCTTCTCTTTTTAAATCACAGCAGATCTGGTTATTCGACCAGATGAAGAGCAGGTTGGCCGATGTATATTGGAAGATCTTTTTCTATAGGGACGCTTATCCGATAGAATGGCAATTACTCTGGGGTGGCTAAAACAGTTATGGCCAGCTTGAAATCATCATTGCATTCTTTAAATGTAAATTTAACTTCTTGAAGGAATTTATTTTGCAGTACCAGACTTCTGATTCCAGAAGAGGATATCTCATCTGTGAGTGAAATATATGTATGCATGTATATATTTATATATACACATGGGGGATGTATATATATGGAAGCTGAGGAATATGTGGTACAGCCTCGAGGGTTTCCGGTAGCTCTTCATTCATCACGTGTGTACACTTATGGTTTCTCTCGAGTAAGAGCATCCTTAAGCACACGTTTTATTACTCCCTCTATTCCTGTCGCGTACAGGGATAATAGCGACAACCTCATCTAGGAAGCATGAATTTTTTTCTAAATGCTGATAATTAATTTTCACAAAAATGAGACGGTCATTGAGGACACTTTCCAAAGTTTATCATAGATTTTAATAATTATAAGATCAAATGGTCGGGTTGTTATCGTACTTTGCTGAAAATAAAAAAATAAAATAAAAAAAACAAACGTTCAAGAATCCAGAATAAATATAAAGATTTTACGAAACGTAATGTTCGAAATCTTTGAACGATTTCGAAGTGAGTTTTTGTAGACTGTTGGTACAGCCCAGCACTCTTGACGATCGCGAATTGGTTGCCTCACGTATTCGCAAAAGTGACGTCACTGCTGTACATCAGCGGTTTATGGCGATGTCGAGACTCATGGTCGGTCGTTCCCGACCCCATAAGGAAACGTATAAACGATCATAAGCTCGACGTTCGCTACTGCACAAAAAATATAAAAATAAAAGAAGAAAGCACTCGTTACGAAATGAGCAACGCGCCTTTCCATGGTGAATTCATCGATGACGATTTTTTCATTGTTTAAATCAGGCCAAATTAACTTTTATACATTATTTCATGCACGTTTTAGGATCACAATTACGATGAATCACGGTTTTTAAACACTCGGAAAGTATCGAAAACGAAAAACAAACGATTCTCGATGAAATTGAAAGAAAAAAAGTGATTCGATGATCGGTAGTTTCAATTTATTCCATTTATCAAGATCGTTATTATAACAAAATCATCGTTACAACGCCGTTCTCTGTTCAGAGCCATACAACTCACACATTTACACTCTTAATACTTAAGCATCGAGACGTTACTTAGATCGGTGCCTCTGTATTTCAAGATAAGATAGGAACCACTGCAGAGCCTGTGTATAATTGACTCGAGTAAATAGCCGCCGGGGCCAAGAGAAGTCGCGTCTTCCCTGTGCGCTAAGGATCAAATAAATTAATCGGTCACGGTTACTTTGCTTGTATGTCTTACGAATACCAATAAACACGGACACACGACCATATGTGAGGTTGCACATCCACATATTTCGATGGATACACATCGAAACAATACTTGGACAAATATATACTGCACACATGTTTAAATTCTCACGAGGATATCGTGATTACTCCGAACGATTGCTTCGCTCGATGAAATCTGGCGAATTAGCACGAGTCATTAAAACTATTAAGACCGTATCGGACACAGTAGAACTAACTAAGATTATTAAATTTGTCTAAGCCATAGAAGAGCATCTAAATAAAAAATAAATAGAGAAAAAAAAAATTAGAAAAATTTCAACAAAAAAATGAAGTTACAGGGACATAAAAATTTTATTACCAGCCTCGAACCCTAGAAACAATGGTGTGTGCACGTCATATTTTAATTATCAGAGACACAATTGAAGGAACAGGGGATAAATAGATTTATAGAGGAAAAAAAATTCAGACTTCTCGGGATGAGAAACTTTGCAATCTTTTCGTTTTACTCAGACTCCCATTCGACAATGTTTCGTTATATTTTTTGCTCGTTACGAGAATCACTTGATTTTTATTGAAAAAAATGAAAGTTAAAAAAAAACTTCTAGTTTTTGTTCTAAGGAGAAGGGAATGATGTTCCATTTACAGAGAGTGAAAAAATTAGACAGCAGTTAATGAAACGGAGTCGATCCTGATTTATGAACAGGTGCTTGGAACTTGGCAAATTCTATTTCTACTCTCGTCTTTATTCAGAGGTTATATTTAGCGAGAGGCGAGTTCATGAAATGTATAATATCAAAAGCCTCGTGGCTTTTATTTCACGTCGCTCCCGAGTATAACGACGATTAGAACAATATAATGGTGCTCTCAGATACGCCCATTAGTCAAACTTACTTCACGAGAGTTCATTGACTTTGAGAACCGCTACCAACTCGTTCTTTGATTGAGGAGTTCGTACGCTTCTTTAATTTTATACTTCATTTAATCCAGAATAAGAAAGAAAGAATAAAAAATTGTGCTGAAAAGATGTTTATGAAAGAACAAAACTGAGTCTTAAAGACGAAGCACTTTCAATTCGAATGGGTTTCATTATAACCATATTTTTTATTGCCCTAATCTAAAATTCTCGTTCTATTTCAATGACGACGATTTAACGATTTTAGGAGATTACGTCATGTCATAATTAACTAAACAATAATTTGTCACAAAAAGACTTTATGTTTTTATTTGTAATTCTCATTTCGCTATTTCCAGAAAATAAACAACATATTTCCACAATTATGTATCAAATGTAAAAAAATTGAAAGACCACAGAATAAAAGTAAATTTTCTATCACTATCCCTGCAATTTTTCTGGATAATTGTTTTTTTTTTCTCTTTTTCCAACCGCAAAAATTTAAGAATGTCAAAGTGAAGTCAGTAATACACTGGAGCAATAAATCTCTCCGATTTCAAGACTAGTGGAAAGCTTCCTCGGCGTTAATCTATAGTTGGGAATGTGGTTCTTCTCGTTTTCCGATATTCTTGTGATCCTGAGAACTCATATGACGATAAAATATAAATATATTTATATATACACGTGCACATACGTCGATAATTGGAAGCTAACTGTTTAGTAGTTCAAGTTCATTATAAATTGCGTTGAGCATGCCTCCAAAGATATTAGTTACGAAGAGAATCGTGAAAAATCATGGCTTTCACTCTGAATATTTTAAGTATTTCAAACCGCGAGATATTAGCAGTAATTATTTTATTAAATTATCACGGTTTCTAGCCGGTATCTTACGTTTTTTTTCTCTTTTCCTTCTTCATCTACAAGAAAAATATAAAATCGTCGTCTATGACCTAGAATCGACGACCTCGTTAAAAGCCTCCATTAACACCATGCACGAATTAACATAATAATAAAATTCAATTTATAGCTCTGATGATGAGGACTCTATCATATCAATGTCCCCTGTACGCTGCACTCGAATGAACATAAAAACTTACATCAATTCACACGTATTTGTTCCATTAGGAATGCTTCGGCAAAAGATCCATTGATCAGTTTATCGACAACCAAATACGATTTTAATGAAAATGTTACGATCAAAAGATATTTCAATCCAAAATCCTTCATTGATTAAAAACATAACTGTATTCATATATTTTAACAAATTTAAACATAAAAAGGTTGAGTCTTATCTGAAATTTGAAAATAAAAATAAACCTCGTGTTTATACACCAACATGTTTTTTTTGTAGATAAAATCGTTATCGAATCATCTTTGAAAACGTTTATTAAAGAAAGCTTCAAAAATTGGCTTCCCGTCGGAAACTAAATTGCCTCAAGGAGGCAATCTAAGATGAGTAAGGATTCTTCTTCAATGAATTTCTTTCGAGCCTTGAAATATGATCGTTGGCAAAACGGCGGAAACAATTTTATCATTTTTTTCATGTATTTGCTCTCCGTCTGGCGTTGTAATAGAAGCATTGAGGGCTATACAAACAATAATAATAATAATAAGAATAATAATAGTACCGAGAGTAGATGAATTGTTACATCGTCGGCGCCTGGAAATCCTCGACCTATCAGCCAAGACGTTCGGACCACCGGTGTGTGCCATCTATTCGACGAGCCGTTATACATATATGTATATATATATAATACAGAGATTCTCTGACTACTAAACCCGCGGGAGGTGAATACGAAAGAGCCTCCGAACGATTTCCTCGCGGTAATGCGAGTTAGCGGGACGAGGGCAAGGGGAACAAGAACGCTGCGACTCGAGAGTCGTTCGATCTCTCGACGTCGACGTTCGAACACCGTTGTGCCGAGTTCGATGCACCGCTTCGTTTTATATACCGTGGATTATGCATGAGACATTCCAGACTAAATTGACAATCTTCCATAATCGATTATATCGAGAAAAATAAAACGAAAATAAAATAGAAAAAATATTTCGATAACGTTTAGAGGTTGTCTTGTTTTTAATTTACTATTTCTTCTATCTTGTGTTAAGGAATGTCCGATGACAAGAAAATCTTTGGACTGTTTTTAAATCTTTTGCAGTTTGCGTCGTAAGAATGCAACGAAATTTCTTCATTCTTTAGAGCAGAGCCTAAATTTTTTATCCACTGTTCGTATACGATAATTGGAGAAACTTTTATTGCGATTTGATAACTAAATGCATTAGTAAAATTCAGACGATTCCAAAAAATATTTTTAACCATGCGAACTTTCATACCCTTCAAAACTTCCCCTGAACTCGATTATTTTCAGTTGTAAATAATTTACATTTGCTCATTGATCGAAAGTCGAATTGTTGTAAAAATTTAGTTTACAGTATAAGATTTGTTAAATTTTTTTAATTTTTTTTATTGAGTAACTAGAGCTATAGCTTTGAATTTGGCATGAATTTGTGTTTTATATATTTGTATTAAAAAATTTGTTTTGTTTTTTTGTTTTAAATTCGTTTACTTTTTATTATAGATATCGGATATCATCGTTGGCCAAGAACCGAACGTGACAGCTCGCGAAGCTTTGCTGAGATGGGCAAGACGTTCGACCGCTCGTTATCCAGGAGTCCGAGTGACAGACTTTACCGGCTCTTGGAGAGACGGCTTAGCCTTCAGTGCCCTTTTGCATAGAAATCGTCCCGATCTTGTAGATTGGAGAACAGCGAGGTCGTATCAGGCGCGTGAACGACTCCATCAAGTATTTTACGTCGCCGAGCGCGAGTACGGCGTTACGAGGCTTCTCGATCCCGAAGGTAAGACCAATTATTACAATTTGTCAATTTTTGCAACCTCTTGAAAACCTCAAAACAAACGGTAACCGCAATTCATTATTACTTTACTACATTTTTATTATTCCTTCAATCTAATTAATGAGCTTTTATCGATTTTTACATTTTTTAAAGATATTTATTTTCATGAATCGATCAGTCATTATTTACCGAAATAATTACAGCCGACTCTATAATGAAAAATGATTTCGTAATCACGAGGTCACAATATCGTTATATTTTTAAATCGAATTTTGTCTATTTTTAATCTAACGCGTACTTCTCGAAGTGTAAATTGTTTGGAATAGAAAAAAAACGAACTCAAAGAATATACTCAGAAAAAAAGGACATCGATTTACTGCTCCTTGGAACAGAAAATTATGAAACAATTTATTTGTGACATTTGAAAAAAAAAGTAGTTTGTTTCTTTTTTGTCAACGCTCCGAGAAAGGTAATGCACCAGTGCTTTCACTTTCGTTTCGTGATCGAGAGAGAAATCCTCGGTGTCACATTTGCTCGCTTCCTTGATTTGGGTACCATCTCGAGAAGAGAAATCCACAGTGTAGTGGTACTCGAAGCTTTCCTCTTTCCTCTTGACTCCAAAGAATCATGATCTCTTTCGCAGTCTCATGTTTCCCTCTTTCCAAGAGATCAGAGGTCCATTGACTAAGAAAGCGTTTCTTAAAGTTCTCTTCCGCAAGCCCAGCAAAGCATTCCCTCTTTTAATCTCCATGAGAATCTTTCATTCGTCCTAGAAAACCGAGACCCCCAAGATCAATAGGTCAGCAGGACTAATACTCGAACCTATCGCTTCTCGGATAAGATTCGCACAAATCTCGAGACACGTGCTAATAAAATTAACGTATGCGAAAAATAGTCGATGACCAACATAGTTTTCTTCGATTAATGCTAAAATCTTGACAAATTTTTAAAATAATGATTTTCCAATTTAGAGGAGAAATTCTATCAAAATCATCGCATCTTTACAACCTTATTGTATTTTGCACATTTGAAATAAATTTCGTCCCTGAAAAAACAAATCGCAGCGATTTTTTCATTTTAACTTTATTTATTTTTATTTTTACGATGCTTCAAAAATCCGAAAAAAATGGTTGCTCAATATTTAATGTGCCGAGGTCCATCATTGTGTTATTGAAATGAATATAAAAATATTCGATAATGCCCACGCATGATATATAACCCTCTGTGTGATTGAACAATGGGACAAAGCTTTTTTTGTTGTTCTTTTAATCATTCTTTCTCGGAGGGTCGTAGGAGGTAAAGTGGAGTCTCTGGCAGTAGCGAGTAGCAAGAGAAAGCAAAAAAAGGCACTTACGACGAGAGGTGTGTCTTACTTGTGCACCAAGGCCTCTTACACATACATTTCTTTTTTCGATTTATTTGCCAATCCATTTGCTCTTTTTTTTACGACTGAAAGTGTTACGAAAATTGTCCATTTAGCTTTTCCATTCAAAGCTTAAAATATTCAAATTAATTTTGCATCTTTCCTTTGAAATGCTTTTTAAGAACTGATATTTCAATTTTGTATCTGGAGTCCAGATTTTTATTTTATTCCATGAAAAAACATCGCCTCGTTAAGGTAAAAGTTGAAAGGATAATTCAAAATAATAACAATGACTCTCTGATGGGTCTGGTATTTTTTTTCTCTCTTTTTCTCTTTTTCTCTTCATGGTGGATGACGACAGACGAACGACCGGACTTCGATACATCTTTCGGGCATGAACATGTACATTAAAAAAAAAAAAAAAAAAACAACTACACACACTGACTATGTAGCATACATTTTTTTCGGTCACGGTAGCCGGGAGTCACTTCCGGTCGCACTCATACTCCGTGACACACGCCTCGGCAAACTCTTCTCGCAAATAATTGCCCAGCTCTCGTCGTACTACCATTTTCTCGAGCAATCCACCGTGTGGGTGCTCTCTTTCTTTATTGTTCGACGAAACTCTCGAGAAATTCTTGAAACGATCAAATTTACGAAAGAAAGTGAAATTTCAGGATACGAGAGAAAATGGGAAGAACGAACTTGGACCAAATTTGACAGAAAATCAACAGAATTTTTTTTTTTTTTTTTTTTTTCAAATAAATATTCATGTTTCTTCGTACAATTCCGAAGAATTTCCGATTGAACATTTTTTAATTGATGGTAACTTGTTAATTATAAAGTATAATATTTCATTACCTTGATAGTCGTTTAAATCATTTAGAATTTTAATTTCGAAAGCTCGATTCTGAGTCAAGGTCACTTGAATGCCCATTTCGTCATATTTGGTTTCAAGGATTTGCGATTTCCATATTCAATAATAATCTCAAAAACGAAAGAGATTCAATTTTCCTTCATTTTTCAAGACAATATTATTGCCATTGCTTATTTCGTGATAATTTTTGTTTTTTTTTCCTTCTCATGTAATCGTAAGGATTCATCTTAAAATTGTAAAATAAATTTCACTTTTACTAACAACGAGTTTGGTGGAAAGTCTTATTGGATTATTCATCATTCTCGAAGTAATGTTTACTGCTCTATTTTTATTGACTTCGTCGTCGTCATAAAATCGTACCATTTGAGATTGAACTCGATCTTACTCATTATGCGATAAAATTCTCTCGTGTCTCGACATTCTGAGCCAATGACCTTGTCATTGAAGCGGGCTTTAAGAACAATTCGCATTTCCTGCTTATAAAAATGCTTATCAGAATAATAAAAATAAAAGTTAGGAATTTGTGTTTTATCTTGATGCAAACGTCGCGCTGTTGTTCCTTTTTTTTCTGGTTGACTGTCACCTCCTCCAAATCATCAGTAAAGATAGTGTGAAATCGCAATATTTTTATTCGACAACTTCATTCGAAGCCACTGTCTTTGATGGGCCACTTTATTTACGACCGGTGACGTCGTCATCGTCGCGTGAAACCTTTTGTTTCTCCGGTCCACGGACTTTAACGATAAAATAACCCATGAACCCATGACCGGTTGAGTAACGTCATTCTTTTATTGTCTCTACATAGTTAGGAGTCAACTATTGTTATTGCAATGACTTAATCGCGAGCTAGAAACAGGTGAAATACACTTGTTACGTAGAATATTAATTGGATCAACTTGTTCACAGAGTTACGTTGATGCAAATTATTATCTACTCATTAATTCAGATTTATTTAATCGAAGAAATATTTTAATGCTGAAAAAAAAATGTTCATTTTTTGGATATTAAATTTCACGAAGTTTCCATCGTTCTTTACTAATCGAGAGTCTGTTTATTAATTAGTCGAACTTAGAGACATATTTTTTTTTGTTTATTCAGATGTCGATACCCCCGAACCGGACGAGAAGTCTTTGATAACGTACATCTCTTCGCTCTACGACGTATTTCCGGAGCCACCGCCGATACATCCTCTTTACGATGCCGAAGCCCAACGACGATCGGCCGAATATCGTGAGCTGGCAAGCTCGATACATCTGTGGATACGTGAGAAAATTACGTTGATGCAGGAGAGAGCATTCGCACCGACTCTCATCGAAATGAAAAAACTCGCGGCTGACAGCTCGAAATTCAAGAACGAGGAAGTACCACCTCGTTATCGTGACAAGCAGAGACTCACTCACATCTTTCGAGACTTGCAAAAATATTTTGAGGCTGTTGGCGAAGTTGATATCGAGCCCGAACTCCATATTGACGTTATAGACAAAAACTGGAATCGCTTGTTGATGTTACATCAAGAAAGGGAACAAGCAATTATTGACGAGATCAAACGGTATGTTTTTTTGTTTTCATTCATTTCTTTGCTTCATTACTTTTATTTCATATAAATTTCAAGTTATTTTGTCGATATGGGAAAGCGATCATGATTTGGCTGTCAGAAAACAAAAATTGTTGTACAAAAAATAATGATTAATACTTTGAATTCGATGCAATTATGAAAATCAAGAAGTTGATGATGAAAAAAGTTTTTTCCCTTGCATTCCAACTACTCATTCTTCAATATCATTTTCATTGACTTTCCTCGTTTGATAAAAAATTTATGTTTTTTATTTCGACTTTACAGCCTCGAGAGATTGCAACGCCTTGCCGAGAAGGTTCATCGCGAGATGAAATCTACCGATAATCGTCTCGAGGAACTGGAGAGACGAGTCGAGGATGAAGCACGTCGTCTCGATCGGCTTCATCCTCTCGAAGCCAAGCATGCCGTTGACCTGCTGGAACAGGACATACGAAATACCGAAATACAGATACAAAATATATTCACCGATGTTCATACCCTCACCGAGGGCAGATATAGTCAAGCTGCCGAACTTCACAAGCGGTGAGAAAAACGAAAAAAAATTTTATTCATTTTTTCGATCACCTTTTCCGGTGCTTATCTATTTCATAATATTTTTGTCGTGATATTAATTTATTCGAGTTTGTTTACAGTGTACAAAAACTACATCAACGTTGGGTGGCGCTACGTTCGCTTTTGCACAAGCGTCTGGTGCAGCCGTTATCGGCAGTATCGTTCCCGGTTGAGGAGCGGGTCGTCACGAAACATCGTACGACCGTTCACGAGACCCGTCTCGTCGACACAAATCCACATTTCCGAAATTTGCACGATTGCATCGATTGGTGCAAGAATAAAATGAAACAATTACAGGAGGCAGAATATGGTTCAGATTTACCGGGTGTACAAAATGAGCTCGATCTTCATCAACGGGAGCACAAAAATGTCGAACAATTTCATTCCAAAGTTGACAAATGCGTACACGCTAAGAACAATTTTCACGGGGAGGAACTTTCCCTTTACAGTCAACATCTTGTGGCCTTGCAGAAAATTTATGCCGAATTATTAGCCGTCTCCAACAAGAGACTCTGCGATCTTGATACAGTTCATGATTTCATACAATCCGCCACCGGTGAACTCGTCTGGCTAAATGCGAAGGAAGAAACTGAGGTCACTCGTGATTGGAGTGACAAAAGTCTCAATGTTCAAAGCATCGAACAATATTATGAGGTTTGTTTATCAAATTCAGAAAAAAAAACATATCCATTTGTTTATTCAACACCAAAATTATATTACTTTTATAATATTGCCAATTTATCCTACAAGCAAACATATGGATCTGGAATTGAGGTAATAAGATCATCGGACACTAATCAGTGTGTGCCAAGGCATTAAAATAGAAATGTTGAAATCTATAGAATGATTTGTACAGAAAAATTTGTGTTTTACAAAATTTATTCGCTATTTTTTACCCTTTGTATAAAGCAAAATTCGCAGAAATTATTACTGAACCAGACTTTGCAATAATAAATTTGGTTTTGACATTTTGGATTAAAATTTGCAGTCGTTGATGAGTGATCTGGAGAAACGTGAGATCCAATTCTCAGCGGTCCAAGATCGTGGAGAGGCTTTGGTTCTTCAACATCATCCAGCAGCTAAAACGATCGAGGCATATATGTCAGCGATGCAAAGTCAATGGGCCTGGTTGTTGCAGTTGACTCTCTGTCTCGAAGTCCATCTTAAACACGCGACTCACAGTCAACAATTTTTCAAGGACGTACATCAAGCTGAGCAATGGATATCGAAGAGAGACGAGATTCTCAATACTGTTTATTCACAATCTGATTTCACTCTTGATGAGGGTGAACGTTTGCTTAAAGGGATGCAAGAATTGCGCGAGGAATTGAATAATTATGGTGATCAGGTTCAACGTCTCGTTGATCAAGCGAAAGACGTTGTGCCGATGAAACAACGTAGACAACCGGTTACTAGGCCGTTACAAGTCACTTGCATCTGCAGCTACAAACAAGTCAATGTAAGTTAACAACACACATTGATTTTTGTGTTATTTGAGTCTCATTCCTATATTTCAAACGACTTTGTCAAGAGAAAATTACTTTTCGTGGTCTCAAACACAGTTTTATCCCGAATGTCTATTAGAATGGAAAAGAAGGGACCATAAACTTGAAAAATATATAGATCCTTCTCTTTTGTTTTCATTTTTTTGTTGTTTCGTTCGTACCCTAAAAGATTTTTTTCTTAAATATGGTGCTGAGTTGCAAAGAAGAAGAAAAACGAAAATCTTTTGATAATTATTATATTTATTGATTTAAAAATAATTACAGATGTCCATCGAGAAGAATGAGCAGTGCACCCTTTATGATAACTCTGGACGCGTTAAATGGCGCGTTAAAAATAGTCAGGGAGTGGAATCACCAGTACCTGGTGTTTGTTTCGCTCTTCAACCACCGGACAAAGAGGCATTAGACGCTGCGGAAAGACTGCGACGTCAGTACGACCGTAGTGTTGCATTATGGCAACGTAAACAATTGAGATTACGTCAAAATATGATATTCGCAACGATAAAGGTCGTAAAAGGCTGGGACCTGCCGCAGTTCTTGGCGATGGGCCAGGATCAACGAACTGCCATTAGAAAAGCGTTGAACGAGGATGCCGATAAGCTTTTATCGGAGGGTGATCCGGTAGATCCGCAATTGCGTAGATTGAGACGGGAAATGGCGGACGTTAATCGGTTGTTCGATGATTTCGAGAAACGTGCGCGAGCCGAGGAAGAATCTAAAAACGCTGGTCGTATATTTAACGATCAGGTGTCAAATCTTCAGCACGCTCTTGACGAGGCTGAGAGAATATTGAATTCTCGTATCGCTGCACCCTTGCCACGTGATCTCGATAGTCTCGAACATCTGGTCCTAGAGCACAAGGACTACGAGCAGAATCTGCAGCGTCTTGCGCCCGATGTCGAAGAATTGCAACAAACATTCCGCGGTATTACACTCAAAACACCAGCGATGAGGAACAAACTCGACAATGTTATGACCAAGTGGAATCATTTGTGGGACGTCAGCAATTTGTACATCGAACGTTTGAAATGCGTCGAAATTGTACTTTCCGGTTTGGACGAGAACACCGCTGCGATATCCGAGTTTGAAATAAAACTCGCATCCTTCAGTGAATTACCATCGGATGTTAAGGGTTTGCAAAACGTTCTCGAAGATTTGATGATTCTACAGAACGCCATAGCACAACAACAATTGTTGATCGATCAATTGAACGAAGACGCTCACAATGCTCGTCGTCTCGTTGAAAGATCGAGGCCCAATCATCGTGGACCTCATGGCGATATGGATCGTCTCGATGCAGAAGTCAATCGGCTGAACGCTCGGTGGACAAACATCTGTGGACAGCTCGTCGATCGTTTACGCAGCGCCGAAACTGCTTACAGTCTGGCACAACAATATCGCAGCTCTTATCAGAACGAAGTCGATTTCGTCGATGAAAGTTACAGCAAACTCGAGAGTGTTGCACCTCTGCACAACAAGGCACAAGAATTCGAAATTACTAAGGTAAACCCAAAAATTCTTTGCCAAGAGACCAAAAAGAATTTTCGATGTAACACCTTCACGAAAAAATTGAACTTAATCATTTTGAAGAAAACCATTACAAAAAGAAAAAGAAAAAAAAAAACAAATCGATTAACCGGCGATCATCATCGAATTAAATAATGCAAAAAAACCTGTAATTGTCTCTCTTTTCAGAATTTACTGAATAACGTAGTTGGACGTGGACCAGCTATCGAGGCTGTTAACGTAACAGGTGGAAGGTTGATTCGCGAGGGCAAGGTAAGATGAGATTTTACAAAAGGGTACAAAACCGAAAAAAAAAAGACGAAACAAAATATGGCAAAAGCGCCAAAGCAATATATATAGCCTTTAAAAAGCCCATGGTATGAATGCTGCGTGAATGTTGTGTCTAGTCTCTATTATATTACTCTTACAAACGAAAAAAAAACCGTAAACAAACACTATTGTACATATCGTGTCATATCATGTTTTCTTTTTTAATTTCATCGTCTATTATATCGCCAAATGTACAATGTTCGTCAAGAAACAACCTTTCAGCGGACAACGAACGAACTTTGTCGAAAACGTATCGACTTCTACAACCGGTCATACGCTCGTGGAGAAACATACATCTGTCAACTGTTGTATATCTTCTTTCTAAGGACCGAAAAAACAAACAAAAAAAAACAGAACGCAAAATACGAGACTGAACCAGGATCACGACTCTATTTTTTGTTTTGTTCTATTCTCTTCTTATTATTATATATTTATACTTATATTATATTTATATATTTATGTTGTATTTATTAACGTTCGCTTTAATTGTCTCTAACGATTTCGACACTCGATTTATTACACACGACTAAAAACCGAATACGTCAATAATTATCACGCATCTCGTTTTTCGGGCAACGGGCACTTGGTCTGTCCGTCCTGGACTATTATTTTTGTTTTTCTTTTAATCCACGTGAGATGAGAGAAAAAAAACAATCACCAAAAATCAATCATGCGATTTTTTTTTTGCTAATTCTACTTTTTTCCCATTGATTAAAATGAGTAGCATGGTTGAATGGTGCTTGGGGAATTTTGGGCGCTTTTGCCGTGAGCAAGTAATTAGAAGCGTGAAAAAAAAAACACACATAGTTGTCACGATAGTTTTTTATTTTTTATTTTTCAACGTACTTGTGAGTTTTATTGAATTTGCACGCAAATCGAGCTACGATGTGCGCGATAACCCAGTGTGGTAGACAAAACACTAAATGTCATCGATGCTTAGAATCGCGGATTGTTTTTTTTATTTTTTATTTACTCTGCTAATTTGAAAAAAAGATTCATACGAAATTCAATCGATTATGAACGATTAACAATTTAAAAAAATAATCAACTAGAAATTATTCGTAACTTTATTAATTCGGTTCTGTCATAAATAAAATGAGTAATGCAAGGCTACAGCCCATAACAACTACCACATTGGGTTACCACGAAAAAAATCATAGATTGAAAAAAGGGGGTTTAGTGTGAGGAAGAAAAAAAAAGGAAAATATCAATATTGCGAAAAATGCACTGAGACAATAAAAGCACAGAGATTTACTTGTTTACATATCGCTTCTGGAGGCAAACGGGTAGTGGCCAAAAAGAAGTCTAATGTACTAACCCTAACGGACTAACCGAAAAAACTCTAGATCTATGGCCAGCGACTGAGAGCTTTCAAGGAACAGCTCGAAGAAGTGTGCCCCTCTCTGGATGCATCGGTCAAAAGGCCACGTAGAAATTCTGTCACCACCGTCGACGACGTTGCCCACGATCTTGACATCCTCAACAGACGTTACTCAACTCTCATCACTTTGCTTCAGGAACGGGCGAGAAAATTTGCTCAACTTCATCCCGATGATTTGACTTTACAGGTTAGCCATTCGATTTTTTCACCAATTTCAAATAATTTGACTCAACTTTTATTTATCTCTTTTGAAATATTTATTATTCTAACTAAAAATGCTTTATGAAAATAATCGGCAGAACAAAATGTAGAAATTGTATTTATAGTCAAGTGAGGGCCCGTCTCGATGTGACTTTCAAATCATCGAGATTTCATCCCCTCTAAAAAAAAGTTCTAATGAAGAAATCTTATGAGATTTTAATCAAAATTTGATTTTTATTTCAATAACAGTGTTGTGAATTTTGCGTTTTTTTCAATTGTCAGAATCATTTTCGAATGTCATTATTTCCAGTTTTGTTACTACGAAAATAATACTGAAAAAGAGAGTTGCATGATTTTGGATTTCAACGAAAATTCGTTCGTTTGCCAATTTCAAAATCCCATCAGTATTCACTCGAGTTCCTCTGATAACATTTAATCAAACAAATCAGGTAACAGTCTGACGGTCGAAAATGTACTTCAAATAGGAATGAAAACGCGTGATAGGGCAATTAATTTGTTAGTCATGCACTCTGATCATTCTCAGGTATTTTGGGTTCGTGATCAACCTTCAAACACGTTACAGAATTCGTATAGGCTTGCTAGTTACGAAAATAGAACCAATCCAACCGACATGATCCTTCAATGAAGAAAAATCATGAGAAGGCAGGAGACGGGGAAATATTTGTATGCCAAGTTGACTCAGTAAAAAATTAACGTAAATTATAACGAGCTCCCTAATTTCGACACTCTTTGATGGTATAATTTCACGTTTGTACAACAAAAATCATCTTTTTTTAACCCATCACGCGATCCCTGAATATATCTCTGAATATAAAAGCAAGAGGCGTGTCGACCTCACATTGAGATGTATTCAATTCTAAAAGTCCTCCAATTGTTTTATCGCGTCAAAATTTTCGTCGAGAACTTAGCGAACATCGTGATATTCCAAGTTCATTATTTAGGTTAATTGAGTGCTAACAACCGTCAAATAAAAAAAAACAATATAATGTTTCAATGAGTTTTCGAAAGGAAAGTGAGGTTAATGAGGTTTAACGTAGACCCAGAAGCTTCTCTCTCGAAGAAAAAATAAATGTTCCCTGACGTCTACACAGATGGCAAGTTTTTTTTTTTTCATTAAGTGACGAGTATTTTTATTTTGTAGTGATCCATCGACACATAATTAATTGATGAGCAACTATTTTTTCAAATTTTCGAATTAATAATTCGTAAAGAAAAAAGAAAATTCAGAAATATGTTTTGACCATCAATATCGTTATATTTTTTCTTCTGCCACATTTGAGGTCATAAAAAAGAAATTCATCATCATTTCTCTCAGCCAAGGTTCTTTTTTTTTTTTTTTTTTTTGGAGTATTTTGGTTTCCTACGATTAAGAGATTTTTCTGGCTGGCAATGGGAACAAACGCAGACAAAAACTTAACGGGAGACAACTTAAAAGTCAACCGCGATGACGTTATAATGAGAACGTCAATGTCAATCCGGGTACTCTATATCCAACAGTGACATCACATTTAATTCTGAATCACACTCATGACACAATATTCACAATAATAATATATAATTTTCTTTTCCAACGACTTGCTTCAAGTTTTTTTTTTCATCAATGTCGTAAATTATAAGTTTATAGATCGAAGTAAATTATACAAAGAACTATAACTTTGATTATGATTGATGAATACAGACGGGGTGCGAACACCGAAAAGAATTATTCACAGATATTCAGTCTTCGAAATATTCGGTTTTCGATTCCATAAAATTACAAATAATTTCGAAAATATTGATTATCGAAAGAAAAAAAAATGCAATTTTGACACTAACATAAATCGAAGGTTCTTTTTATTTATGATATTTTAATTATTCATAAAATTTGAATTTATTTAAAAAGTTGTACGAAAACATAGATTTTTTTGATTAGTTAGAGAGAAATTGGGATTGTTCACATCATTTTAGACAGGATATCCAAGTTGATTTCAACGTGCGGTAATCGATATTTGTCAAGTAAAGATATGACAATTTTTTAATATTTTTTATATTGTTACTCTGATGGTGCGATACGCGGACACACGGGATCAATAAGAAGGAGAAGTTGGTAGGGATAACATAGTACCGGCGGCGCGACTTGCCGGCATCAGCCATACTGTAGGCGTTCTCAATTATGTGAGCTCCGGTATTTGTTCTTTCGTCCTTGTCAACCATAAACGTTATTGTTGTCCTTAAATATGTGTCTCTTTAACGAGAAACATAAAACCTGTTTTTAAATCGTAAAGTAACTAATAAGAATGAAGAAAACAATTAAATTCATCAATTTTTATCGACCAATTCAAATCAATGAATTCATAGATGAAAAAAACGTGTGAAACGATTTTATAATATCTCATAAATTCGGTATTTGAAATTTAGAGACGAGCAATCATTTTTTTTTCGTTTTCTCGTACAATTTATTTGATTCATGAATTTTTATCCAACCTGTGGTAGACAATGTAGCAGAGCCAATGGGATTTTTGCCAATCGCGAAGAAGACATGACGAATTAAATTTCCAATTAGATAAAACGATAAAATTTGCCTTATACAGCAACAGAAATACATGCCAACTGAATTGGTAAATTTCAATCAATATTTATGAGTGTGAATTAACCTGATCCGAGTATGTAATCGTACACGATGCGAATTTCATGAATAAAATTACACGCTCGATTTATTTTCGTACAAAATTCTCCAGCTCAAATGACCGAAAAATATATCGCAGCTCAACGTTTTTTTATTATTCGACTATGGACTTATCAGCTTTACCAAGCAGTAAACGTGCTCTGGAGTGTCAACTAAGCGTACATTTCTGGTCAGGGTCGTAGTTGATAAAACAAAATTCTAAACTGTTAGAGAGGATTTACATTGAAGGCTTATCAATTTTACATATTGGATTCGATCGGTTCTATCAAAATAAGAAAATCTGTACGATTAATCTTTTGCCTGAAATCGAAAACTTAACCTGTGGAACAAATTTTCATCGAATTTTCAACAATTCCATTATAATTCACAGAACAAATAAATACCATTTTAAAAACCAAAATACTAAACATAGCAATTTAAAAAATATTGGAAAAAATCGATTATCAGCAACTGAATAAAAAAATGAGTACGTCAAAAAATGACGTTTGACCTCGATTCGTGAATTTTTCAAATCTGATTGAGCGGTAAAAAGAAGTAAATGGAGTAAATACAGTGATTTGAAAAATATCTAAAATTATGTTGACTCGTAAAAATTCGGCACAAACTGAGTTAAAAACAAAAACAGATAATATTGGTGAGTGTTCGCCGGGCGAGCTGGAGGTGCGCGGTCAGTTTAGAGCTCAGTCGCGTCGGCGAGTCAGTGCCGCGCGGACGTTTTGTCATTCCTGCGTACCAAGTGTATCGATTTTTTTGTAAGAGCACGTGTGTTTTACTTCAATTTATCGTTTCGTGAAAATAATTTAATAATAATATCAGTCTCGTTAAAACGATTTGTGAAAACGAAAGTTCGTAATTTGTAACGCGACTTAAAATATATTGATAAAAATACTTACAGAGAGTCGATAATGATAAAAAATAGGGATGAAGTGATTGATTGATTTTTATGGATAAATTATCGGTGTCGGTGTTTCATGAGGTGTCAAAATTTCGTTAAACAACTTATTTCCCCGTGAAACTTAAAATTTACTCCATTTTTCTCGAATATTTTATTAAGGGAGGGTCTCAATATATAAGATTTAGAATGAAGCATTCAATGGCATTTTATTCAATTGATAATTCCTATAACTTTATTCTCTATTTCGTTTTAATAGAAAACTCGAATTTAATCGTTCGATCGCAATGCAGAGTTTGTCGCATTCATTTTTGCATTGTTCCGCTCGAAAAAAAGGTCTTATTGTCAATACGTTTCGACGCGACAAAGAGACTTTTCGGTCAATTGTATTCCTTCCGTTACGTGGAATTTTTTTGCTTCAATGCTATAGCGATATTATAAATAGAATCAATCTTTCACATCGTCTTACGATTTAATCGACGCTTTGTGTTTTATCGTGCTTCTTATCCAGCTTGCTGTTCTTATCATCGAGGATTTAAACTCGACGTGAAATTCGTGATATTTATGCTGTGATGTGTTTATGACCCTACAGTGGATAAGAAAAAACAAAAATAAATAAATGCAGTTTTGATGCATTTTATCATGTGCCTTTATTAAATGGAGCACCAAGATGCCTGTGGAGAAAAGGATTGTCCGCAAGGTAATCCTTATTAATATTTTGAGTAATTGAACAGAATAAAAATGTTTGTTTTTTCCTGTTCAAAATTCGTCGTGAAATTAAAAATTTAAGTACACGTGAGCTCGAGGTTATTTTTGTTTTTCGGGGCCCGCCTCCCAGTCAAATTTCGGCCAAGTCTTAAGAAAATTTATACGAGGCTTTCGATGAAAATTGGAGCAACTCTCGTGAGAGGGAAAAATAATAAAAGACAATGTTTCAAAAGTCTCGTGACGATTCGAAAGTTCAAAGAACTTGAGAAATTAGATTTCGTTATCTCGCACTCATTTGCAGCTGAGGAACTTATTGCGTGCTGTTTATATTCTTTATCGATTACTCTAGCCTTGTTCGCTTTATAGAGGAAAAAAAACTGATTAGATTCTTTACTGACGTTATTCAGTTACATCAAACTCGATCGTGAAATATTTTCAATTTTTCACGTTATCAAATTCAAATCTTCGAACAAAAGCAACATATGTATTTTGTTTTTTTTTTTTTCCTAGAAATCCATCGTTCCATTTATTTATTCGGAAAATAAAAAAAATCCCGTTTAGAATTTATTTTCCATGTCGTTTTATAAAAATAAATTATTCTTTTTTTCAGTTTACCGGCACGTGCACCGGTAAACACTTCGTCATCGTTGTCTCGATAAAGTTAAGAATTTATTAGTAAAACTGAGGAATTTCCTTTTCTGTAACTCGAGAATTTGAGGAAAAAAAACGAACTTTTTCAAATTCTTCGCATATACGAGACTCATCCGAATTCATATATATGTTTTTTTCTTCTTAATTCATGTAAATATCGTGTGAGAGCTGTCGCCTTCGGAAATAGTATTCGTTGTTTCGCAATCAACGTTTCTGTCACTGCTCCAAACTCGTCTCGTTACGTAATCATAACAAGCAATCAAGTTCAACGAGCAGGTTGTGTCCGTCGCTAGGTTGGCGTCTATGATGTCATCGACTAACGTTCGAACTGATCGAATAATTTCCACATTTATTTTACGATTTTATATTTTATCCTTTTTTATCGCGCACTGGAATTTTTCAATTTTTTAAAAATGTCTCATCACAAATTTTCACCGAATAGAATTAATCACAGCAGTTACTTCCAATCCATTTGAAAAAATGTCACTCGTCTTCTGTTGCACTAAATTTTCTGTATTGCTATCGAAAAAAAAAACTATCGAAGATAAAAAAACTTCGAGAAAATACAAAAAAAAAAAAGTAGAAACGTTAGGAAAACTTGGAATATTTCGTGTCAGCTGACGCTTCGAGACTCAACAGGCCGGTAGAGTTTTTCGTTTCCTTCCTCTCGAGGCGAAGCGAAGAACCAAGAGTTTCGAGAGTAGGAGGAACCAACTTATTAATAGACAATTTTTTTGCAATGAATCCTCGTACGAGCCGTTTCAGTTCAGTTTTTACAGACGCTTTGGTCAGGATGCGTTTCTCGATAACACACCAGTCCCCACCACAGCTATTGTCGCTTCCGTTACGAGAATTCACGATTTTAAAACATAGTAAAGGAAATGTAAAAAATTGAAAAAAAAGTAGACTGTCCGAACGGTTCAAACAATTACGCGCTAGTGATATCACTCGTGGCGTCGTTTTCGTCGCATACGTTTGTACTAATGTGATTCGACGAGTATTTTCGCATCAAACTCGCTTGCCAAAGCGACAGTTTGGCAATATCCGATTGCCGGATTATGCCGGTGTTTTTCGTGGTCCACGAGCTTAACGTTGTCAGACTTCGTTTGTCAACGCAATAATCAAAGACTGATGTGTTTTTGTTTTTTACTTTTTTAATATCTTCACAAGACTGACGTGTTTTTTTTTTTATTCGTAAAAACAAAGAGTTTAAAATTAGTTTTACGAGGATAAAAATGTGTCAATATTGCACATTGACTAATCACGTGGACCATGCTAACTTCGTCGTATCTATTGTCGTTGCTGTTACAGCGTGTTCTTCAGGAACAAAGGCCACTGCGTACCTTCCGTACCGAATTTAACATCTACGAAAGCACCACCAGCGAGGAACGTTACACCTCGACGACTACACATTACACACAATCGCAGTGAGTACTACTAAACGAAACAAATTGAGGAAGATGCTTTTTTTGTTGTTTAAATTTCAATGCCATTGGTGCAGTACATAACGAGGCGTTACAGAAGGTTTTCATTTTTATTTTTCTCAATAATTTCCTTGAGACTATTAACGAATCAGAAAGAGAAAAGAAATTTCGTAAGTATTTTCGTTTGTTTCGAATAGCATTTTGAAACATCAATCAATTTGTACAATTCAATTAATTTGATAGCTTTTTTATTGAATTTTTATCACTCAAACAACTTTTTAATAGTCTCCATCGTGTGTGAGATTCAATCAGCGAGAATAAATTTATTTATTATTCGACGTCCTCTTTGACATTCTATTACGACGAATATTAACGTTTACAGAAAAATTTATTTCAACAAACGTTTTCTATTTTGAAGATTGTCAAATTCTAAATCCATGCAATTTATGCCCGTCGAGGTTCTTTAATTGTCAACGGAACAACTTTTCCTCGGATATGCTCGAATTGTAATAAAAAAAAATAAGGAAAAAATGTTAATTCGTTTGAATCGTTTCACAGGTACTCGAGCGAACGTCAAGAATCATCTCGAACAGTATCGAGCGAGTCGCAGCATCATCAGAATGTATCGTCACGGGAATCATCGCCTCTCAAGAGGCCACACGGAGCTCATAATCACGGGGATTATGTATCAACGAACGGGGATAAAAACCGTGAGATCAACGAGATCGATTATGCCCGTTCGCCTCGTAAAATTGCAACGACTACGAGTACGATGCAATTTAGCGAGATTCGTAATATGAAAAAGAGCGAAATAAGTGAAACAACGGATAATATTATTGAATCGAGGGGTATAGTTGATCCGAATACGGGTGACGTAATAACAGTTGGGGAAGCTATAAGTCGACGTATACTGGACGTTAGAACAGGTAGAATAGCAACAACAACGAGCAACGGAACAACGAGCGAGGGTGGTAAAAGCGGCGAGAGTGTCAGTATTTCCGATGCGGCACGTATGAATCTTATTGATTCGGAACTCGCGAGTCGTTTGTTAGGACCATGCGGTTTTACCGAGGACGGACGTAGAGTTTCGTTGCTCGAGGCGATACAACGTGAATTATTGGATGCTGAGCGTGGCGACGATAGAGTTAAGGTAACGTACGTCAGTGATACGGTGGGTCATAGCGTTGCCGATGCGATAACAAGGGGTTTGTTGGATCCGGAGACTGGTCTTTATTTGACGGAAAATAACGAGACTATTACTATCGAGGATGCTTATTCGCGGGGTTATTTGGTAAGAATAGATCGTACGGTTAAAATACGTCGTGGTTCGTTGGCACTCGCTGATGCGGTGTCACAGGGTCTCGTTGACGAGAGACAGGGTCACGTTATCGATCGTAACACCGGTGACAGTTATTCTCTCGACGTGGCTATTAAACGGGGTATCATTGATCCGGATGTTCGGGAAATAGTTGATACGAGAAATGACACTAAAATAACAGTGAACGATGCGATACGAGAGGGCATCATAAATCCTAAAATTGGCAAATACGTCAATGACAATATCGAGAAATTAAGTTTTAAGGAAGCTCGCAGAAGACGACTTATCATTAAACCAATGACACTCAAAGATTGTTGCGATCTTGAGATTATTGATGCAAACGGCAGAATTTCCAGTCCAGCTGGAAAAACAAAAATTGGTATTATCGAAGCCATCACCATCGGGGTTTTGGATTCCGAGAATGTGAAATCTGTCACCGACACTCGTACCGGTGATTTATTAACGCTCTCCGAAGCTTTGGCCAATGGAATCATACAACACGATGGCTATTTTCGTGATATGCTCAACGACGAACTCATCACTATTCCTCAAGCTGTTGATCGTGGTCTCGTAACTTCCGTAGCACAAAAATCCATTTTCGATATTGACGGTTTTAAAGATCCTACGAGCGCTGAGTTTGTCAGTTTTAATCGCGCACTTCTCAAGGGTCTCGTTAGCCCGAAAAATGGTGGTAGTTTCGTCGTTGATACGGACACCGGCAAAACAGTTTCTTTCAACGAAGCCATCGATCTTGGACACGCAAGACCCGAAGTTATGGAAATGTTGAATCGTGGTATCGGTGTTACTTATAACGGACGCGAACTAAGCGTCATCGAAGCTGTTTTAAATCGCTTTTTGGATCCTCAAAGTGGACAACTGTTGAATCCAAGAACTGGACAACAAGTGCCACTTGAAGAAGCGATAAAACGTGCTCTTATCACCCCCGACGGTGCTGCTTTACTTGCCAGCTTATTAAACATCACGGTTACCACACAGACCGTAACAAAAACTATCAAGAAATATGTCACTATCACCTCAGACGGTGAGACTATTACGAGAGACTACAAAATTTCGTACAACGAAGCACTCGAGAGAAACCTCATTGATGTTAAAAATGATCAATTCCGAGATCCCGACAGTGGGAAGGTGCTAGAAATTTCTACTGCTATCAGGGAAGGCTTGTTAGGCCGTGAAAATGCGTCCTTTGATCAGACCGAAAGGCCATCGCCCAAAAAAACTCGCGATATTCCCTCGAAACAAATGCTTTTCGAATCTACACTTTACGCGAGAGTGGGCGACAGTTTTGAGCGTGAAAAAACTTCTTCGCCTCCCCGAGCTATAGGAACAACGACCACGATCATAACTCACAATGTTGTGCCGAGTCATGACACTGGATTACCTGCAGATCGACAAATTTCTGAACCGATGAAAAATGTAACGAAGGTCAGAGTCGAACCTGATCGATCACAATTAGAATCACATTATTCGGAAGAGTTATCTTCCACGAGAGAAACTACAGTCTCGACTGTAAAATCCAGCTTTGAAACGTCAAGGAAAGATTCTTACGAATCTGAAAAAACGACAACTTCCTCTTCCCCGACAAAGGAAGAACGTGCAATCGGTCCTGCTGATACAATTTCCAAGGACAACGATTCGCAACATCTGGACCTGCAAGATTCCGATGTTAAATTGTCTGGAGCTAATTATACAACGGAATCAAAGTTGTTTATCGATCATGAAGTAGCCTCGATGGAGAAAAGAGTTTTTGAATTACCCAGTGACGGTTGGATGCTCGGGGAAGCGATAGAACAACATTTGTTCGATCCTGTCACAGGCCTCTTCATAATACCAGGCACTGACAGACTGGTCTCATTCGAGGAATGCGTTAAACTTGAAATCATCAATCCCAAGTCAGCGATCGTCGTTGATCCCAACAACGGACGTAAAGTTTCGCTTCTTCGGAGCTTGGAGAAAAATATTCTTGACTCAACCGGACATTATATCACACCAACGAAATTATCGATGAAAGAAGCGATCGCTAAAAATCTCGTGATCCTAGAACATACGAGCATTTCTGTGGAAAATGCAAATCCAAGACTTTTGCAAATAACTCGAGTTACTGGTAAACCCGATAGAGTCGAAGTCACTCACGTTAACGATCCATCCCGAGCAACGGAAATTGAAATTTCCGAGGAATCCTTCACATCTGATCCGGTCCAAGTGACACAAGGTATTATTTACGATCCAGCAACAGCTTTGGTCATTTTCACCGATACCGGAAAATCGGCTAATATTTTGGCTGCTGTGAATGAAGGCACTTTGAAGTCCGACACTGTAATGGTGAAAGAACCAAAAACCGGTCAAGACATCACCATCACCGAGGCGATCGAGCGAAATATATTGGATCGTAAAACAGGCGAATATACAGATTCCACTGGACGTAAAATATCATTGATCGACGCCGCTAAATTTGGCGTCGTTGCAGTTTTAGGCACACCGCTTGTTGCTGCCGCAGCTGCTGTTGAAGCTGTCAAAAAAGCGATGGTCAAAGATCCAAAAACCGGTGAAACGATTCCTCGTGAAGTTGCTATTGAGCGTGGACTCGTACAACCTGAAAGGCCCAACAATTTCGAAGTTTCCACAAAATCGATTGACCTCGAAGATTCACGCGAGGAAATATGCACTGTTGAAACCGAGGAATCTAAATTAGTGACGAAAATCATAACCGATGATTCTGGAGTGACGATTAAGATTCAAGCACCTTCTGACGAGGTTGAAACCGAGGAGAAAACAAAAGTGGCGCAAAAACCAGCCCCGAAAAGTCAAGAAACAGACAAACCCGATAATAAAGCAGTTGCCACATGTTCGTTGGCTGAAAAAACGAGAAATCGTGTTACTACCGAGCCAAAGTACAAAGTCACGATCGGACGCGCTCGTTCGATGTCTCAAAGTCCTGAGCGAGATGCTCGACCTATCGTACTTCAAAAAATGCGCAAGAAAATTGTCAATCCTCGTGAAGCATTGGAGACTGGTTTGATAGACGAGAAAACTGCGCAGACCCTGGAACGAGTGATTCCCGAAAGCGATAGTGAAATTCACGATGTAACGGAAATAATGAGAGCTAAAAATATGAATCCTGACGATGGCCGAGTGAAGGATCCTCAGAGTGGCGATGTAATCTCCATCCGCGAAGCCATAGACCGTGGAATTTTGGATTCCGAGAGTGCGGACATACTTGTACCGTTAGCAGCAAGTTTATCAGTGCCTGGACTTTACAAGCAAGGTTTGCTCGATCGTCAAGAGAACAAAGTCATTCATCCCGAAACAGGCCAACTTTTGAGCTTGAACGAAGCAATTGTATGTGAAATTGTTGATCCTGTATCGAAATTATCCGAAGCGAATGGAAATTTGACGATTTCACGAGCTATTGAAAAGGAAGTAATCGACGGGGATAAATCGACGGTTAAAGTGGATAACGACAATGTTAATCTCGTCGAAGCGGTCGAGAGGAACGTTTTTGAGCAGGATAAATCTACCGATGACAATTCACTTTCACCTCTGGGTATGACTTTTGCCCTAGCTGTGAAAAGAGGTCTCGTCGATGCAGGAAAACGAGAAATTACACATCCCATAACCGGCGAAAAGATCAGCTTGGAAAAAGCCATTGAAAATGATTTCATAATGTCTCTGCCACATCCTTCAATTTCCGACAGCGTTGACTTAACGAAAGCCATCGAGGATGGACTTATTGATGAGAAAACATCAACTTTCACACATCCGACCAGCGGCAAAGTTGTTTCCATTAATGAAGCCGTAGAAACAGGTCTTCTTATTGTTGAAAACGAATCACGAAAAAATGCACATATTGCTGCTGTCACCGAAACGGTGACGTCTTATCATACTGTCACAACAAAAACTGTCGCCATTTTGCCTGGTTATACTTTGATCAACTCCAGCCAAGTGCAAAACACGAAAACGGGCGAAGTTATTGACATTTCCGAGGCCCAAAAACTTGGTATCGTTAAGGACGAGTCCGTAACGAAAGAAGAATTTACAACGAGAGACAGAAAAACAACTTTCAGCGATGCGATTGAGAAAAATTTGTTGGACATGAATTTAGGAACTTACAAAGATCCTGAAACAGGTGCTACGATGCCAATTGGTGAAGCAATTGCCGTTGGAATTCTTGATACATCGGGACAAACAGAAACCGATCGGTCCTCCGTCACGAATAACGATTCCATGACAATTCTTGATGCGGTGGAAAATCTTTACGACGATGAAACTGGAAAGTTTCAAGATCCTCGTACCAAAAAAATGTACAATCTTACCGAAGCCATGGAAATTGGTCTCGTAGAATCTGACTCGATGGTTTACGATGTTAAAACGTCTGAATTCGTGACAACTAAAGAAGCCGTTGCAAAGGGACTTTTGGACCCGAAAAGTGGCAAAATAAAAAATGACAGTGGCGCGACGATGTCAGTTTCAGAAGCCGCTAAACTCGGACTTTTGGCTGTTGTTGCAGCACCTATTTTGGCTGGTAAGTGTGTCGTTGATGCGATCAAGAATCGTAACACAGAAGAGAAAAAATCAACAGTCACAACCGTTCAAAAAGCGACGCCTGTTGTCGAGTCAAGTCCGACGAATCGAGCGGTAGGGGACAACGAAAAGACGAAGACTAAACCAATCGAGCAAAGCGTGAAGGGTTCGGAGACTCTGCCGGAAACAGTAAATCTTGATCCAAAAATGGACGAAATCGCGAGGGACCAGAAACTTATACAAGAACCGACGAAGCTTGATGAAATTAACCAGACAATTATGGAAAATGAAGAAGTTCCGAGAGGATTGAGTCCCGATAAAAAAGTAAATGCAGATCATGTCGAGACTTCCAAAATACCTGGAGAATCGTCGAATCTTGAAGTGGAAACAGAACAAGATAGCATGACTTCAAATATTCAAACAACCTTGGGCGAAGCGATCCAGCAACAACTGATCGAGCCGAAAGAATGTCGAATAATTATTGGCGACCGTGAATTGGCTCACAGTGTCGAAGAAGCACTAAAAAAGGAAGAAATTTATGTTACCGATATGATTGTAATTCTAAACAGAAATACCATATGTCTGGTCGAGGAAAGAACGCGATACAAAGTGATAATAACTCGCGAACTCACGGCTGAAAATCTGGCAAACGATGGTGCTTACGATTCGGAAACAGAGAAATTCGTGGATCCTGAGACAGGTGCAACAGTATCGTTCCATGACTTTGTTCTCAAACTAGAGATTCTCGATCCTGACAATACTTGGGTCAAAGATTTGTCAAGTAAAACTGGCGAATACGTTGTACTCCGTGAAGCCATAAACCGCCCGTTGTTAGATCGAAATTCAGGCTACATGGTCGATCCCAAAACTGGTAAGAAAATTCCATTCTTCGAAGCTATACAACTTGGTCTGATAGTGCATAGGCAACCGGTTATTGACGATGAAGGGTTGGCTCTGAGCTTGGAAGAAGCTGTTGAAGCTGGTTTGTGCGATCCACTGAATGGCGTTCTGCAAGATCCACGATCTGGACAGACAATGACGCTCCTCAAAGCAGTTGAAGCTGGACTCATTGATCCGGACACAGTCAGCATTAGAAATCCTGCAAACGACGAAGTTATGCCTCTGTACGAGGCTGTCGAAGCTGGAATTGTTGATTTGCAACGTGGTGTTATAATAAACGTTGAGACGAGAACCGAGATTGACATCAAAGTTGCATTCCAAAGGGGTCTTGTTGTGCCAGGGCTTAGAAAACCGATAGCACTCGAAGCGATGATAAACAAAGGATTGTACGATCCTGATTCCGGCAAAATTCAAGATCCTCTTACGAAGCAATACATCGACATTGAGGAAGCTGTTAAAAGAGGAATCGTTGATGCTTTCATAACCGAGTGTAAAGACACGAACGCTGGTACTTTTGTCTCATTGGATGATGCCTTATCGACTAATCTTGTGAATCCAAAAATGGGTCGTTTGCGTGACATCAAAGCTGGTGAATATTTGCCTCTTGACGTTGCACTTACGAAACGATTGATTGTAACAACTCCATTCGCTCCCAGCCTCATCGATGCTATTGTACAAGAATATTATTCGCCTAAATCTGGCCTGGTGCTTAACCCAATGACCGGTAACGAAATAACCGTGAGTCAAGCTGTTGCAAGCGGTTTTATCGATGTAAGTAGGACGAGAATAAAGGACGAACGTCGTGACAGAGTCGTGACTATAAGAGAGGCACAAGACACGAGATTAATGGATCTGGACAGAGGAGTTTTACTTTATCCTCATACGATGTCTCTCGACGTAGCCTTTGAAAAGGGTTATATTTTGAGTACAGCGAAACCTTGGACCCTTCCGCAAGCTTTGGCACATCAGAGCTACAATGGAAATACAAGGGATTTCGTGATCGACGGTGAACGTCAATCTCTCGAAGGTGCTATTGCCAGAGGACATATAAGTCTCGATGGTCCATCAATGAAAGATCCAAGGACTGGTGACGTTATTACACTCGGGGACGCGATAAAGCACGGTCTCATTGATACGAAAAATGGTACAGCGATAGATCCTTCAACCGGTACACAAATGACATTGAACGATGCTCTCGATCGTGGACTCGTTGTACCTGCTAAACGAAAAATATCTCTGCCTGAGGCCGTTTTCAAAGGACTATACGATCCAAAAACTGGACAATTCACGAGTGTCGAGACCCGTGAAAAAATTCCTACTGACCGGGCGATCAAGGAAGGCGTAATTGACTCGACGTCAGCAATTGTCAGACATTCTAATGGCGAATTGATGACGTTTGATCGAGCTATTAAAGAAAAAATCGTTGATCCCAAGAGCGGAAGAATCAACAGTGAAAAAGGCCACCCGGTTGATTTTCACGAGGCACTTGAGCAGGGTATAATTCTTGAGACGCGAAGGCCAATGACTTTCAGCGAAGCTATACTCAAAGGCATACTCGATCCGAAGACAGGACTATTTTTGGATTCAAAGACTGGTGCTTACATGACCTTGGCACGTGCCATAGAGAAAAATATCATTGACGCCGATTCAGTTTACGTCAAAGATAAAATAACTGGTTTCTCACGACGAGTTACTCTTATGGAAGCTGTGAGAATGGGTAATGTCGATGGCACGAGTGGCCGAGTCAAAGATTTCACGAGAAATGACCTCGAAATATCGTTGCACGAAGCTTACGATATTGGTCTTGTGGTCGATAACAAAGCTGCTGTTTCGTTACAACGAGCCATTCATCAGGGCTTGTACGATGACAAAACTGGAAAAATAACCGATCCTAGTAACGGTAGATCTGTCACTTTACACGAGGCAATGAGAAAATGCATAATTAGCCCAAAATTGGCTTGTTACTGGGACAAGAGAGGCGAGAGTCTTCTCTCATTGGCTGAAACTTGTCGAGCTGGTGTTATCGACCGAAGATCTGGTATGTTTAAAGAGCCTGTAGCAAATTGTCCAATACCTCTGTCCCTCGCTTTACAATTGGGTTTGATCGTTGACATTGAGAGTGCGAATTTCGGTCTTTACGAGGCCATTGAGATGGGTCTTTACGACGTGCCGTCCGGTAAATTCGTTCATCCTTCAACGAATCGTAAATTAACCCTTGCAGAAGCTTGCAAGGATGAACTCGTAAATCCTCGTTTGTCAATCGTAAAATATACAAAATTCAACAAATACGTTGGTTTAGAAGAAGCCATACGCGATGGAATAATCGATGATACTCGTGGAACTTACAGTATCATTGAACTTGATCGTGTTATGGATTTAGCAGAAGCAAGAAGGAAAGGTTTTATCGTGCCCTCAAAGAAACCCTTGTCCATTGAGGAAGCCGTAAAATCTGGTCTTTATCGTGGTGACAGTGGAAAATTCGTTGATCCCGCAGTCAATGAATTTTACGATTTGAAACAAGCTTTGACCTCGGGTCTCGTGGATCACGAGACAACGGCTCTCAAGGACGCTACAAGCGGACAAATAAAATCATTGCAGGATGGAATCGACGACGGTACGATTGACGTACCGAAAGGTCGTGTACTCGATCCAAAAACCAAACGTTCTTACAACATCGACATCGCACTTGAGCGTGGCTTGTTGGTCACGATCGATAGACCGTTGTCCTCTAAATCCGAGCGCAAAACATCCAACGAACTTGACAGAGATCCTAAGAGTAAAGGAGTCAGAGACTGCAGCATAGAGGAAGCAATTAAGTACGAACTTATAGATCCGAAAACTTGTGTCGTCAAAGATTCACGAAACGCTCGTTTTGTCACTTTGGCAAAAGCTCTCGAGGATGAGATCGTCGATCCTTCAATGAGAGCAACGATAGAGCCACAAAGTGCTACAAATAATACGAAATTCATCAAATTCGAGGATACACATGTTTATCTCGTGGAGCCAATTAGTTTCGAAAAAGCGGTTGAAAACGGTTGGCTGAATCTCGAAACTGCGAGATTCACGGACCCAGAAACTAACGAAGTATTGTCGATAAAGGATACTTTCGCTCGTGGTGTCATTGACCCCGATTCAGCGTTGATAAAAGATCGGCAGAAGAGAAAATTAGTGAAATTACCAGACGCCTTCAGAAAGGGGATAATGGACGGTGAAAAAGGCAATGTTTTGGATACATCGACCTCGAAATTAAATAATCTCGAGAAAGCCGTAGAAATTGGCCTTCTGATGACTCAGAAACAAGGCTTGTCCTTTATCGAAGCTTTACAATTCGGACTTTACAATCCAACGACCGGTAGCTTTAATGATCCGTTCAATGTAACTTCGGTGCTAGATCGCAAACGTTTGACACTTCGTGACGCGATAGATAACGGTTTAATCGATCCTTCAACCACGGTTATCAAAGATCCGGTTAACGGTAGAATAACGAGCTTGCTAGAAGCTCTTAACGAGGGAAGAATAAATAACGCGACAGGCAAATTTATCGAAGATCCTGAAGGCAAAGACCTTGACTTCGTGAAGGCACTGGAGCGGGGTTACATACTCGCCGCTGAAGCTAGGGTAAGTCACAGCCATGATTGTTACGTATGTTACAAGAAAGCGTTATTACAACAATCATATTTTGTCGATGAGCTTGCGAGCAGGTTACGGACTATTGCAAATTTGTCTTTTTTTTTTAACTTTTTTTTCTCTTTATTCTACGACTATTCGCTTCGAAATTTTTTTCATTCTTACACCCTTTTAATGATGACGAAAAAGGGGTTTTTTCGTTTATTATCCCGCTCGTGTTAAACGAATGTATTTTTATTTTGTTATTTTTTTTTACATTGGTACAGCTTTTGGTGGCATGGTCCCCGCATGGACCTCTCAAATTAATACATTCGTGGGCTTCTCATGTGTCACGTCGAACGATTTTTTTTCATTCATCATACAGCCATTTTTGCTATCGCTCCAAATTTACGCCATATTTCCTATTTTTTTCTATATTTATCTTCTCTCTTTGAGAAATAAAAATACAATTTTTCGACCCTCTGTTCAAAAATTGGTAATAAATTTTGAACTTTTTTTTTTTTGAAAATTAATCAAACTTTTTCATAAAAAATACGTCCATTCGTAGATTTACCTGTACTGTCATACTTTGGAGAACTTTCAAACGATGACTGACACAAATGTTTGCAATGATATAAATTTTAATTTAAAAAAACATTTTTGGAAAATTTACTAGTTAAGAAAATCTGTAATCTCGTTTTCATGTCACTTTTCTGTTCAAATTAATATTCATCATAAACTACAGAAATTTTTTCCACGATAAAATGGTAAAATTTGAAACAAAAGTAAAAAATCTCTGACTCGTTGAAAAAAACGTTCTACTTGATTCTGAATCGCCTATTATATGTGGGACTTAAGAATTTCGTTTACATGAGATGGTCGTGATGAAGCGATCAACACGATATAGTCACCTGCATTTAGAAATCGCACAATATATCGTAGTCAATATTCGTATGAATACAATTATGTATATATATATATATTTTTTTTTTTCAATTCCGTTCTTTACATCTTAGTTTACGGATGAATTACAATTTATTCGTTGACAAACAGAGATAGACCATCCCATGTGAAAGTCCAAAAAGTATGCCGGCTTATAATATGTTTGTCTCGTTTTTACAGTGTGCCCATGTTTTACGATACTTACCATCCACGTGCTTGTTATTATTTAACATGAGGGAGCTAGAAAAAAAAAACGAAAACAAAATCGATAAAACCCAAAAAAAAACGACAATCCACATGTTTGACACTAACCAATGGAAAATTGTGCTCTGATTGTACGGCTGACAAGACGGAGACAGAAAAAAAAACAAACCGAAAAGAAAAGAGAATGCATCGACAGCCTGTCGCCTTCACAAAACATCATAACATACTTCTCAACTTCGCTTAAATATTGATCTTCATTTACTAAAGGGAGAAACATATAAAGCAAACAAGTAAAATCGTTTTATCGCATCAGCAACGCTAATTCGGCCTTTCATAATTAAGTTTAATTCTAGATTTATTTTCATGTGTTCGATTGCATCGCTTGATCACAACTGATCAAATAAAAACAGTTCGATCGCGATGCAAGCGGACACAGATATTTACTTTAAACTTTGATTCATTTGTAAATAATATTATGTTCGGATTAAACGATGTTCAGGATTGGGAGAATTAATTTTTGTCGTCCGGATCAAGGCCAAATTAGTCATTTCTCATACACCAATTTGTTTTTTTTTTTTAATTCCAAATCGCTTGTTTATTTCATGGGTTCATTTCATTAATTGTCTGACGAAAAAAAAAAAAAAAAAAAAAACAACTGTCCTCGGTAACGTATGACTATGTGACTACTTTTCGTAATCAATGTTTTCATACTCTCTCTCTCCCTCTCTGTTCGTCTCTCTTTCTGGAAATCGAAAAAATTTTGTGCTGCTATTTGCGCTCGTTTTTTTCTTGTGTCTAGTGTTTTACGCGAAAAATTAACCCTCTCAGTCCTTAACAACAGTGATCGAAACATAATATAAAAATTACAACGATCTTTTCTATTTATTTAACGCAAATTATTGTATTTATACTATAAACTATTATTTTCTACACTGTTATTAATAATATTTTTAAATGTTTTTCTATTTATTTTTTCTTTTTTTCAGGTGTTTTCATTTTTCAGTTTTACGTTTATAATTTTTTAGCAATCACTTCTAAACTTTTATACATTATTATATATTTACATATATTCATAAATATAGGATACTCATAAATTCATATTTATATGAAATCATAAAATATCGATTACACTATCATTATTGTACGTTTTAATTTATTTGCTTGGAAATTCGTATCAGCAAAAATATTTTACTTTTTTTCATGAAACTCCACTCTTCATGCAAACGAAAATTTGAATGATTTCACTTCATTTTATATTTCACATTTCGAGTTCGAACCACGTAAATAGTAATAAGCAGTTCCTGCAGATAAATTAAAGCTTCAACTGATAATGTACATGAGGCGACGTGTATGTTCTGTTTGTGCGTGTTTGTGCTTGCATGTATGAGATATGCCATAGGCTTATGAAAAATTTAATTATTTTATAATAATTGATCCATTGGAAATATATTTATCGAGTCTATTTTTACTGCCTTTGGTAAGACGGTGGTATTTTCGTTATCGTAGAAGTTTAGAATGTTCTTGATTCTATCGATTTTCAATGATTTTAACTTTTATGGTATTTCGTAAACGAACGAATTTTTAGCAAGCCGTTGAGGAGAAGTACAAACTGTGCGATGAGACACTCACGAAATTATTGCAATGGATCGCCGACATCGAGGAAAAACTTGCCACTCAAGATGTCGTCAAAGAAGACGTCGAAGAACTCAGAAATCAAATCAATACCATGAAGGTCGGTTCTTATCACAGAATATATTTTAACAAATTAGTTTCCATTCAATTCAACTATTTTGTGACATATTTTTGCTTTTTAATTAAATCGATCAACAAAAATAAGTCGCTGTATTTAAATCATTCTTGCTAAATAATGGAGTAAATTAATTTATCAAAAGATACGAACCGAAAATAAAATCATTAAATGATCTTATCTTATTCGAAATTACAGCAAGTCAAGGAAGATCTCGAGTCTCACAACCGACCTGTTTCCTCGTGTCTGGACCAAGTTCGCCAAGTCGTTCTGACCGGAAGCGATGTACTTTCCAGTGACGAAGTATCCACGCTCGAGAAGAATGGACGCTCGTTGAAAACGCGGTTTGATCGTGCGACCGATCGTACCGATCGATTGCTTAGGCGATTGGTCGGGGCTCGGGACGAGCTTAATAAATTCAAGTGAGTGGATTATATTCTTCGCCGTAAAAAAAAAAAAAAAAAAGATTCACTAGTCAGTTCACTAAAAGTTCTTACACGAAATGAGAATACTGTTTCATTTTTATTCAAATAAAAATTCCGTCAATTTGATGAAACTCGTGACATTCAAAACTCATGACATGGTAGATTAAGGGATAATAAATGAATTGTATTTTCTAGGAATGAAATTTCGTCGTTCTCGACATGGCTCGACAAGGCCCGTCGTACGCTCGAAGACAAGGAACGTTCCCTCTCGGATTTGAACAAATTGACGATGAGTACCGATACGACGCGTGATTTTATCAGCGACGTGATCGCTCACCAGGCTGATCTTCGTTTTATTACAATGGCAGCTCAGAAATTCGTCGATGAGAGCAAAGAATATCTGCAGGTGTTGAATGACTTCCGTACGAGTTTGCCTCAACGTTTGCCGCACAAAGAGCCCATAGCGAGCCAAGATTCACCAGTGAGGAGTGAAGTAACTATTGTAACGGCTCAGTACAAAGATTTGTTGGCACGTGCCAACAATCTTTCCGATCGTTTGTCTGGCGTTGGTGGAAGACAACGGGATTATCATGAGTCTCTGGAAAAAGCGAGAACCTGGCTTAAGGAAGTTGAGCCAAAAGTTCATCGTGTTATTTCCGAACCGGTCGTTGCTGAACCGAAACAGCTCGAGGATCAACTCAGCAAGGCTAAAGCATTGAACAACGAATTTGTCGCTAACGAGCGTCTGATTGATAACGTCAAGAGCAGCGTCGATGCTCTTTTACGTTCCCTCGATGGACAATTAACTCCGAGCGAAGTAAATCAACTTGAAGAACCTGTTCGAGCCGTTGAAGATAAATATCGACAACTGTCAAATGCTCTTGCTGAAAAATGCCAGGAACTTGATACCGCTCTCGTCCAGAGCCAAGGTGTTCAGGATGCTCTTGATGGTTTGGTTGCTTGGCTCAACAGTGCTGAGAGTCAATTTAAGTAAGTTTCCTTTTTTTCGATTGCCTTTCTACTAATGAATTTTTGCTGCAAGAAAAAAATTAGTATCGCTTTTTTCCCCCACTCATTTAATGGCCACAAAGTGACAACTGTATTTGACGAAAATCAAGACAATTTTCTCGAACGGAAATCACTCATGTATGTAAACTTTTTCAGAAATCTTCAAAGACCAGCAAGCCTCCAAAAAGATCGTTTGGAAGAGCAGCAACGAGAGCAAAGATTGCTTCAATCAGATTTGGATAGCCATCGTCCAAGCGTCGAGACAATAACAGCGAGTGCACAAGATCTTCTCGTGAATTCGAGCAACGCTCGTGTAGCTAAACGAATCGAAAGTAAACTGAAAGATGTGCAGAGTCGTTACGAAAAACTGATGGACAAATCGGTTCGTCGCGGTGAATTACTCGACGAGATTGCCCAGGCTCTAGGTGATTTTATTACCGACACGATTAAATTTGACACCTGGTACTCACACATGATTGACGTTCTTGAATCGCGTGAATTCGCGAAACTCGATGTTTCCGAGTACGAGACAAGAATGTCGCAATTGATCGACAAGCGCGAAGACCAACGTGGCAATTTCGAGGATCTCGTACGAAACGGTAAAAATTTGTTGGCGAAAAAGGATATAACCGATGTGGCACACGTAAGAGACAAGATAAAAGCACTCGAGACACAGTGGAAAGAACTGACCAATCTACTCGACGAAAAACAACGTTTAAGCAAATCTCGTGCTGAACAGCTCATCGCTTATGAAAAATTACGCGATCAAGTTATCGATTGGCTTACAAGAACCGAGACCAAAGTCACTCGCTTACTTCCCGTAGCCGTTGATCTCGAAATTCTCAAGAGACAAACCGAAGAACTCAAACCCATCCACAAGGAATATCGCGATTATGGCAATACTGTTGATAAAGTCAATGACCTTGGTATGGTCTATGACAGTTTACTCAAAGAACGTGGTGAAAGTCCACCTCGTCGTCGTGGCAGCACCAGCCCCACGAAACGTACCACCGTTACGAGTCCTCGTACGTATTGCACTTCACAACTTTTGCACCAATATCTTTCTCACGTCCAAATCACCCTAACGCCGAAACCAACAATTCACTTTCAACATGCAACTGAACGATCTTATATTTGTGTTCATTGAATATTTTTTTCTTTATAAAAAAAACGTTACAGTTTTTCTATTAATCATTTCTGCTGACAAAAAACATGACTATTTTTCAATGCCCAAAAAACCTATTTCCTTAGAATGCAATAAAGACAATTTTGCCATAAATCATTTTCGAGAATTTTCAAAATGAAGATTTTTTTTAATTTTTATTGAAAAATGCGATAATTTTCGAACACAATTATAAGAACGATTAAACCTCACTTGCCATGCTATTCACGACCACAAAACAAAAAACATAAATTTCTCGCTTAATATTGCAGCACACCACGACACATCTACGCCTCTTTGCTTTATATTTCGGAACGAAATTTTTTTTTGTAGTACGCAGAATGTCGCAAGACGGTCGCTCACCTTCCCCCACTAAGTCTTACGCGGTACAAAGTCCGGTCTCTCCAGGTGGTAGCAGCGGGTTCAGCAGCCGTCGGTCCAGTCAGGATGGTTTCCATCTCGAGGAACTCTCGCCTGTACAACAACAACTTTCTGAGATCAACAATCGTTATGGTTTACTTGGAGTTAGATTGACCGATCGCCAAACCGAACTGGACAACGTTCGCGAGGAACTGCGCAAGCATCTTGAGAACCTCAAAACGCTGTCGCAATTTTTGGACAAGGTTTGTTACAAATTTCGTGCTTTGTTTCTTCCCGTTTAATAAACTTACTCATCTCTATTTCGTGCCTTTAATTTTTTTGACTCTCTGACGAATTACAAGAATATTTTAATATTAGACGATATTAAATGTTTAAATTTGTTTCCGAAATACAATAAAATTTCAGATTATAGATGTTGAGTGAATTAAATTTTTTTTTCATAAATCGATCAATTATTTGAAGTTTAAAGCAAACAATTACAAAATAACTCCATCAGATGAAGTTGTCATGATTGTAATCAACATTATTTCGAATGTAGATTCAGCGTCAATTGCCGAAAGAAACGATCCCGGCGACTAAAGAGGAAGCCGACAAAACAACGAAACAGATAAAGGTAGTGATCGAAGAAATGTACGAGAAGCAATCATTGTTGGACAGTACAAGGACTCAGGTTCGCGATCTTGTGAGACGTAAAAAAGATGGTGACGGCGTGGATCGTTTGCACGACGAAATGGAGGACGTTGCGAGTCGATGGAAGTCGATAAACGATCGTTGCAAAGATCGAATCAAATTTTTGGAGGATATTAAAGAATTCCATGACACATATGAGAATCTCAATTCGTGGCTTGGCGCCAAAGAAAGAATGCTGGGCGCCCTTGGGCCAATCTCGTCAGACCCCCGCATGGTTGCTAGCCAAGTACAACAGGTACAAGTCTTGCGCGAAGAGTTTAGAACGCAAAAGCCACAGCTCGATCATTTGGTCGAGGTTGGTGAGAGTGTACTCGTGAGATTAGCTCCAGATACGCCAGATGGACAGAAAATAAGTATGAAATTGAGAAACATAATGGAACGATGGGCCGATCAAGTTGGACGTTTGGACGAACGTGCTCAGAGTCTTGGTGATGCGGTTGACACGAGTCGTGAATTCGACGCCAGTCTCAATCGTTTACGCGACGCTCTTCAAGCGATTTCCGATAATCTCGACGATCTGCCACTCGACAAAGATCCCGAGGAGCAACTTCGTAAAATTGAAAATCTTGAGAGACAACTTGAAGGACAAAGACCTCTTCTCGCGGACGCTGAAGCAGCTGGTGCTCAACTTTGTGAAGTTCTCAGTGATCCAGCCTCGAAATCAGAAATTCAGGGTAAACTTGCCGCCGTTGGTAAACTCTACAATAACCTACAGAAAAAACTCGATCACCGTAAAGCTGAAATCGAAGGTAATTTACGCGATGGACGACAGTTCGAAGCTTCTTGCAGCAGAACTCTCGGATGGCTTGCTGATGAACTTGGTAACATGTCTGAGAAACTACTCGTCTCTGCTGATCGTGAAATTCTTCAACAACAATTGGATCATCACGAGGTAAACCATAATATGCAGCCTTTTATTATCAATATCTTTTAACTTTCAACACCCAATAAAATGTTTAGTCAAGAGAGTAAGCATTAAAAATCTTTAATTTGTATTATAAATGTACGATTTTTTTTTAAATCTGCAGCCGGTTTACCGTAACGTGATGGGCAAAGAGCACGAAGTAATAATGCTGTTGAACAAAGGCCGCGATATCCTCAATCGGTCTCAAAAAACCGAAAATCGTACGTTACAACGTGATCTCGACAAGATGCAATCGCAATGGGACCGTTTGAAGAAAGACACAGTCGACAGACACACGAAGCTCCAGACTTGCGCCGAGCATTGCAAGAAGTATTACAGAGCGCAAGATTCATTTTTGCCTTGGTTACGACAAGCGGAGGACAAACTCGAGAGCCTTAAACCAGCTTCGTTCAAACGCAAGGACATTGAGAAACAACTTAAAGAACTTTCCTCGTTCCGAAATGAAGTATGGAAACGCTCGGGCGAATTTGAAAACAACAAAACTCTCGGTGAAACTTTCTTGAGCGCTTGTGATATCGACAAGGACGTCGTGAAGAATGAACTCAGTGCTATGAAAGCGAGATGGGACAAACTGAACAACGGTAAAAACACAAATCCTACTTTTTGTTTGCCAAATTTTCACTTCTACTGTCTTTTTCCACGCCTTTACTTATAAAAATACTTACAATTGTTACCTAAATTCATTTTTTCGCAATTTTTCAGATCTCTTAGAAAGAACTCAGTCACTGGAAGATACGGCTCGTCATCTTGCCGATTTTAATGAAAACCTGCGTGATCTTCAGCACGGTTTGCAACGATGCGAAGACAAACTTGCATCGCACGATGCTCTTGGTGGTGCGTCCAAAGATCCGAAACTTCTCGACAGAATAAAGGTGAGATTCGATCGAATTGAAAGTTAAATGTAAACAAAAAGTGTCAGTTTTATCTGAAGCCCGGAAACGATGAAATTCTAACGAAATTCATTGCGTATTTTCTACAGAACTTACGAGAGGAAACCGCAGCACTCAAGAAACCTTTGCAAGCCGTGAAGCAGCAAGCGAACGATCTCGTTAACAAAGCACGCGAGCAAGGCGTGGATGCAACACATTTGCAGGACGAGATCGAAAACTTGACGGATCGCATAAACGATCTTCAAGCTAAGCTGGATGATCGTTGCAGCGATTTGCAGAGCGCAGCTACTGCCGTGGCACAATTTAACGATCATGCCAAGAGTCTGACTCAGGATCTGTCGGCGCTGGAGAATGAATTGGATTCCATGAAAGCACCGGCTCGAGAGATCAAAGTAGTTCGCGGTCAGATCGAAGACGTTGTCAAGTTGATTGCACGTATCAACAGATTGTCCGAAGAAGTTACTGACCTCGTGAATGCAGGTGAGAATCTCGTTGACAGTGGTTTCGCACCGGACGCAGCAGCGACGAGAGATCAAGTCGAAGCATTGAAGCGTAACATTGGAAGACTCGACGAACGAGCCCGAAATCGTGACGAGGAATTGAACGACACTCTAAACAAATTGCAAGAATTCTATCAAGCTCATGGCAACGTAATCGACGATATTAAAGACGCGAGCGAACAAGTTCGCCGATTTAAACCTATTGGATCCGAAGTTGATTCTATTAAAGCGCAACAGGAAGATTTCCGTGCATTGAAAGTCAAAAAAATCGAGCCTATCGCTCACGCTGTCGACGAACTCAATATGCTCGGACAAACTCTTGTACAAAGTGCTGCTCGCGACGTTAGCACTACCAATATCGAGAAAGATTTGGATAAAATGAACGAGAGATGGAACGATCTCAAGGAAAGGGTGAGTGTGTCAGAGAAAATCCTATTTACTCGTGTTTTACGTAACTAACTATCAAAGTGGGGGTTGAGCCCTATTACACAAAATTACCTACACACTAAATGCCTCTCAGTCGCTCGTGATACTGCCTCGCGAGCTTTTCCTATCCATGGATGACTTTTACTTCAGAATACGTTTATGGCACAGAGTACGATCTCAATAATAATATTATCGATGGAATGTTTGTTTTCGAGTATTTATATATATATATATTTTTTTTTCAATGAAAAAAGCGAAATACTAATTGATCTGTTTTATATTTATTTGTTTTTCTCGCAGCTGAACGAACGAGATCGAAGATTGGACGTTGGATTGTTGCAATCCGGCAAATTCCAAGAGGCTTTGGACGGTTTTGAAAAGTGGTTGGCTGACACGGAAGAAATGGTAGCGAATCAAAAGCCACCATCATCCGATTACAAGGTAGTGAAAGCACAATTGCAGGAGCAAAAGTTCTTGAAAAAGATGTTGATGGACCGTCAAAATTCGATGTCATCGTTGTACACCATGGGACAAGAGGTAGTCGCGGGTGCAGATCCAAAGGAGCGTAAAGCAATAGAGAAACAACTGAACGATTTGGTGGGACGGTTTGACAATTTGACGGAAGGTGCGGCCGAGAGAATGGAAGCTCTCGAGCAAGCAATGGCAGTTGCGAGAGAATTCCAAGAGAAACTCGTACCATTGGCTATTTGGTTGGACAAAACGGAGAAAAAAGTGAAGGATATGGAATTGGTGCCGACGGACGAGGAAAAAATACAACAACGTGTTACCGAGCATGACGCTCTTCACGACGACATTCTATCGAAGAAACCGGACTTCAGCGAACTCACCGAAATCGCTAGTCAGCTTATGAGCCTTGTTGGTGAGGATGAAGCAGCGACCTTGGCTGATAAGTTGCAGGACGCTGCTGATCGTTATGCCGCATTGGTAGATCGTTCAGACGCGTTGGGCAATCTTTTGCAAAGATCACGACAGGGTCTTCGTCATTTGGTTCTTACTTATCAAGATTTACAAGCGTGGATGGAGAGTATGGAAGTGAGACTCTCGAAATATCGCGTACTCGCTGTACACACGGAAAAATTGTTGCAACAAATGGAAGATCTTGCTGATCTTACGGAAGAAGTTTCAGCTCGACAGACCGAAGTCGATAGTACTGTTGATTCGGGACTTGAGTTAATGAAACACATCTCGAGCGACGAGGCCATAAGATTGAAGGACAAACTGGATTCGCTTCAGAGACGTTTCAACGATCTTGTAACACGTGGCTCTGATCTTCTCAAGCATGCTCAAGAGGCATTACCGCTCGTACAACAATTCCACGACAATCACAATCGTCTTATGGACTGGATGCAAGGAGCCGAAGCTGCTTTGCAATCTGCTGAACCACGTGAGGAAGAGATCATTCGGCTAGAGATGGAAATCTCGGAATATCGACCTGTCTTAGAGAAACTCAACACGGTCGGTCCCCAGTTGTGTCAAATATCACCAGGAGAAGGCGCCGCGACGATCGAAGGTCTTGTTACACGTGACAATAGACGTTTCGACGCAATCGCCGAACAGATTCAACGCAAAGCTGAAAGAATCCAACTTAGCAAACAACGATCGCTCGAGGTTATCGGTGATATCGACGATTTGCTTGATTGGTTCCGTGAGGTTGACAATCAATTGCGCGAGGCTGAACCACCGAGCAGCGAACCCGAAATCATTCGTGTACAATTGAAAGAACACAAAGCTCTGAACGACGATATCTCCAGTCAAAAAGGACGTGTACGCGATGTTATATCCACCGCGAAAAAAGTCATACGCGAGAATACTCATCACGAGGACACGTCTACGATAAGGGACAAAATGGAAGATCTTCGTGAAACAATGGAAATCGTATCTGGTCTTTCGAGCGATCGATTAGGCGCTCTTGAGCAGGCATTGCCGTTAGCTGAACATCTTCGCGATACACACGCTGGTCTCGTCAGTTGGTTGGAAGAGGCTGAACACCAAGTCGCTATGTTGCCAATGCCAGCACTTAGACCCGATCTTATCGCTCATCAACAGGATAAGAATGAGCTTTTGATGCAAAGCATAAACGAGCATAAACCTCTTGTTGAAAAACTCAATAAGACTGGTGAAGCGCTTATGAAGCTTTGCAACGACGAGGAAGGTGCCAAAGTACAGGATATTCTTGACAATGATAATGCTCGTTACGCAGCGCTTCGTGCTGAATTGCGAGCTCGCCAACAAACTCTCGAGCAAGCTCTCCAAGAATCATCTCAATTCTCGGACAAACTCGAGGGTATGTTGCGTGCGTTGTCATCCACTGCTGATCAAGTCAACGGTGTTGAACCTGTCAGCGCCCATCCACCGCGTCTGCGTGATCAGATGGAAGAAAATGCTGCATTGGCTGAAGATCTTGCACAGAGGAACGAGGCTTATGCCGCAGTTAAAAAAGCCGCCGACGATGTCATCAGCAAAGCCGGCAATCGTGCTGATCCAGCGGTCAAAGATATCAAACGCAAACTTGAAAAACTCAACAAATTATGGGCCGACGTACAAAAAGCAACGACCGATCGTGGTCTCACGCTCGACGACACTCTCGCCGTTGCCGAGAAATTCTGGTCTGAATTGAACGGCGTTATGGCCACGCTTAGGGAGCTCCAAGATGCTCTTGCTGGACAAGCACCACCAGCTGCTCAACCAGCTGCTATTCAACAGCAACAAGTTGCTCTCCAAGAAATTCGTCAAGAGATCGATCAAACGAAACCTGATGTCGAACAAGTTCGTCAATCGGGACATGAACTCATGGGTCTCTGTGGTGAACCCGACAAACCGGAAGTACGAAAACACATCGAAGATCTCGATCAAGCTTGGGACAATGTCACCGCCCTTTATGCAAGACGTGAGGAAAATCTCATCGATGCCATGGAAAAAGCCATGGAGTTCCATGAAACTCTACAAAACTTGTTGGAATTCTTGCAAGAGGCTGAAGACAAATTCGCCGATATGGGTATGCTCGGTAGCGATATCGACGAAGTCAAAAAACAAATCAAACAACTCGCACGGTTCAAGGCCGAAGTCGATCCTCATATGGTCAAGGTTGAGGCTCTCAACAGGTGAGATTCACAATAATCCACTTCTTTTCTTCTCCCCCGCCCCCCTTTAACTCGTGTTTTTTCTTATTCGTCGAGTGATAACGGTTTTCGTCCACGTTACATTTTTCGCAACACGGTTTTCTGTGCCCTTAGGGACAAAAGTTAGTTTTACTTTTCCTTTTTTTTTTTAGTTTTAATGCTAAACGAAAAATGCTCAGAAAATGGGAATAATCAGAGAAAAAAAATTGCTTTGTGTTACATCATTGCAATATACACATTATTCAGTCATGAATAATTAATTCGATTGCGAAAGCTTCAAAAGTAGCGAATCGGCAGACACTTAATTCAAAATTAAATAATTACAAATTTTTTCATTGAAGCGTTAGAAATAAATTGTTAACTTTGTATCACGTAAATTATTCCTCCAATTTTTACTCCGAATACTTATTGGTCATTAGGTTGAACTTCATTTAAAATAATGATGTTAAATATCATTTAACACTTCAATGTTCATCCTTGTGATCCGATTTGTTATCATTGTTAGATTATTATTATTGTGACATTATCTTATTGCATATTTTTCATCGCAAATTATTTGATGATTTAAAAAACTAGTTAAAAATAAATTTTGAGAAATCTTGACATTTTGTAATTGATTTGAACAAAATTAGATGAACTTGCTATTATTATTGTTATTCTATTTTCCAATAATTAATAGTTGATAAAATTGCAGAAAGTATGACTTTAAAAAGAACATGCATATCTAATCCCAAACCTTTTTTTTTGTTTCGGTACCTGAACATAAGGAGTCTGACAAGGCAAGTCAACTTCTCTGTGTTGTCGCCGTAGTTAGAGCATGGCTTGAAAATTTTGTTCTAAGTGTGCAGCAGCATTATATTACCCCGACCCCAAAGATAAAACTCTATCCCGAAACATAATGAATGAACGAAATGTTAATTCTTAACCTTACCCCTTTTTTACCCTATTAAATTAATTAAAATGTGTAGCAAAAAGCAAAAGTTTTTATTTACCATTTGTTCCTGTTTGTTTTACGATTGCATTGCGTATTGTCTTTGGGCATGCAAAGCAGGTGTAGGTATAAGGAGAAACGTAAAAGATAAAAAAAAGAAAAAGTGTACACGTTTTTGGTGGCGTGTAACGAGGATTTTTCACATTCTCGCAGTAGCTCGATCAATGTTTTCGTTTATTGACTTTTTATAATGTTTTATTTTTATTTTTTAATTTATTTTTTATCGCATTAGAAAAGTTGTTTCAAATAAACATCATTAGTCTAAATTTGTAGGTGTGGTTATGACTTACCTTAGTTATTTAAGGTATTTTTGTGAATACTTATGAGGAGAGAGGTCCGAGAAAAAAGGTAGCTCCAGAAAATCAGGATTAACGAACAACTTTTTATATCTCACCAAATATTAAATAAATAATTTGTCGTCCCCTTCAGATAATTGAAATAATACTTGAATTGACTTTATTTCTATTTATCAAAATTTCCTGTTGGACGAATCTTTTGAAAAGCATTGGATGTTGATTATTATTGATTCGGCGAACTAAAATTTTGTTTTCACGTTGTCGTGCCTTAAATCCTCGTTCTAGTCGAACAAAAGTTCTGCAGCAATCGTTAAGTCCCTCGGCTGTCTACATTTTTTTTCGCGGTACCTCTTTTCAAAATGCCAAGGCTAATCGTTATGAAAAATTGTTTCCTCAGACAAGCGGCCGAGCTAACGGAAAGAACATCATCGGAGCAAGCCGCAGCGATAAAGGAGCCTCTCGGAGCGGTGAATCGTCGTTGGGACGGATTGCTTCGAGGGGTGGTCGAGCGTCAACGTTTGTTGGAGAACGCGTTGCTTCGTCTCGGTCAATTCCAGCATGCGTTGGATGAACTTCTCGTTTGGATCGACAATACGGACAGAACGCTGGACGAATTGAAACCAGTTGTTGGTGATTCTCAAGTAATTGAGGTTGAATTGGCTAAGCTGAAGGTTTTGGTGAACGACATACAGGCACATCAGACGAGTGTGGATACGCTGAACGACGCGGGTAGACAATTGATTGAAGATGGTAAAGGTACAGCCGAGGCATCGACGACGGCCGAAAAATTGGGCACGCTCAATCGTCGTTGGCGTGATTTATTGCAACGAGCTGCAGATCGACAGCGTGAATTGGAGGATGCTTTGCGCGAAGCCCAATCCTTCACAGCTGAGATACAAGATTTACTCTCCTGGTTGGGTGACGTTGACAGCATGATCGTAGCCTCGAAACCAGTCGGTGGTCTTCCGGAAACAGCGTCGGAGCAATTGGAACGTTTTATGGAAGTTTACAACGAACTCGAGCTCAATCGTCCTAAAGTAGAGACAGTTTTGCAACAGGGACAAGAATACTTGAAACGTGCTGGTGCTTCAAGCGCTGGTGGTCTCAATCACAATCTACGCAATCTCAAACAACGCTGGGACAGCGTGACTGCACGCGCTAGTGATAAAAAGATCAAGTTGGAAATTGCTTTGAAAGAAGCTACAGAATTCCATGATGCCTTACAGGCGTTTGTTGATTGGTTAACAAATGCTGAAAAGACTCTTACCAATTTGAAACCCGTTTCACGCGTTATGGAAACTATATTAGGACAAATCGAAGAGCACAAAACATTCCAAAAAGACGTTGGTGTACATCGTGAAACGATGCTCAATCTCGACAAGAAAGGCACCCACTTGCGTTATTTCTCACAGAAGCAGGACGTTATATTGATCAAAAATTTGATGATAAGCGTACAGCATCGATGGGAACGTGTCGTCTCGAAATCGGCTGAGAGAACAAGAGCATTGGATCACGGTTATAAAGAGGCGAGAGAATTCCATGATTCTTGGTCGAACCTGATGAACTGGCTCGACGAAACGGAAAGAACTTTGGACGACATGACTGCCGATGGTGTCGGTGGTAATGATCCAGAGAAAATTAAATTCCGTCTCAACAAACATCGTGAGGTACAAAAGGCACTCAGTGCTAAACAAGGAAATTATGATACTACGATGAAAAATGGTAAAACGCTCAAAGATAAAGCACCGAAGAGTGACGAGCCAGCGCTCAAAGAATTGCTCAATGAATTAAAAAACAAATGGACTACCGTTTGTGGCAAGAGCGTCGATCGCCAACGTAAACTCGAGGAGGCACTTTTGTTCTCCGGACAATTCAAGGACGCGATACAAGCGCTTCTCGATTGGTTACGAAAGACTGAAAAACAATTGGCGAATCCAGGACCGTTGCACGGAGATCTCGATACTGTTATGAATCTCGTTGATCAGCATAAATCTTTCGAAGAGGATTTGGAATCGAGAGCATCACAGATGGAATCTGTAATCAGGACCGGCCGTGAACTTGAGTCCAAGGCTACAATCGAAGATGCCTCGACTATTAGAACTCAAGTTTCCGAAGTTACTGCACTTTGGGACACCGTGACGCGCCTGTCGTCCAAGAAAACCTCCAAACTCGAAGAAGCACTTCGTGAAGCTGAACGTCTTCACAAATCTGTTCACGTACTCCTTGAATGGCTAAGCGATGCTGAAATGAAACTAAGATTCGCCGGACAATTGCCCGAGGATGAACAAGAAAGCAGAAATCAATTGATGGAACATGAAAAATTCTTGCGCGAACTCGAGGCCAAGGAATTCGAGAAAAACAACACCCTCGAATTGGCACATGCGGTACTCGCTAAAGCTCATCCTGACGGTGCGGCTGTGATTAAACACTGGATTACCATTATACAGTCGAGATGGGAAGAAGTCTCCACTTGGGCTCATCAGAGAAACCAGAGGCTCGAGAATCACATGCAGGGACTTCAGGTTATTGTTGCTTTAAATTATCACTATTTTTTAATCGTCACCATTCTTTAGAAACCCGAGAAAAAAAAATTATTCACAATTCAGTAAAAAATGATGAATGATTTATTTAATATAAACTTTTATCAAACAGGATCTTGACAATCTTCTCGAAGAATTGCTTGCCTGGTTGGAAGGTCTGACCAATACGTTAACGGCTCTCGAAGCCGAACCATTACCCGACGACCGTATAACTCTGGAAGAACTGATAACCGATCATCGCGAATTTATGGAAAATACGAGTCGTCGTCAAAACGACGTTGATCGTGTTTGCAAGGCACGACAGGTCAAATCAGTCAAGGACTCTCGTAAAATGTCCAAGACTAAAACACCAGGACAAATGTAAGTTTGCACGTGATAATCATCGATGATTGTTCTTATTTTTCATTCGTTTTTTACCCACGGAACATTGGGTGGCTTTATGAAAAAAAAAAAATATTGTTCATTGCAACTTCGTGCATCGAGTATTTTGCCTTCATTTTTACTGTATGCGTTGCTTTTGTATTTTTTTTTTTTTTTTTTATTCTCCATTCAATGTTTGTGCATTTTCTTATGTTGCTCATTTGTTTTTGTTTTTTGTTTGTCTGTTGTTTTTATCATCGTCGTAATTCATTGTGTTTGTGTTGCACGATTCGCATTATTTATCAACGAAAACAGTAAGGACTATCAGGACAATGATCATGATCAGCCGCTTCGTAAACAAAGGTGCGTTCCATCGACAAGACTAGTTTCACTTCTCTTTTCAAATTATCGAAGAATTTCATTTATTTAGCTTTTTTCTTTACAAGAATTTAACAATTTTTTCCCCTGTTTTTAAATCTAATCAGAGAAACAGTTTATCGCTTTTTTTGGTTTCGATGAACCAGTAATTCTTTTGTTTTTTTATCCACAACGTTCAAGAGTCGAATTTAACGTTTTTTTTGTGTTACTTTTGGCATTGTTTAGTTTCAAAGGCAGCCGTGATCTCTTGCAATCCCGACGTGGAAGGTATGAGCTCATTATCATTTTTATTTCTCGTTTTGCTTTTATACGTTCATTCGGCAATTCACACATTTATTGTTTCACCATGACATCCGTTACACCGTTCATGAGTGTTATTTTATTTGATGGAAAATAAATTAATCGGATTTTGAAAGAAAAAAAATACTTGTTGGTTCGTAAGCACGACGACCGGAAAAACATTTTTTGTTGCATACGATTGGTGTTCTCATTAGCTTGTAATGAACAAATCATAAAATTTTTTTCTGTATTCATTTATTGTTAAATGTTTCATACTGATTTATCCAACAGTGGCTGAATTTAAGTTGATATCTTTAACAAAAATACTCAATTGTAGAATATTATTTGAATTTCAATAATTTCCCTTTGTTCTTTAAAATAAAATTTTCCGATAAAAAACAATACTTTCCTTTTGTTACTTTTGTCCACATACGACAATGTTAATTGGTTACTTTTTCTTTCGAGTAATTTACACTTTAACATGCGACATGGCGCATCGGAAGAAAAAGGCCCCTGTTTATACAGCGAAAAAGTTGAGTAGTTTTACGAGTGATGTGACGCATGTTCTTGTTTAGCCGCGCCAGCCCGGGCCGTGAGAGAACTCCAGATCCTTCATTGCCGCACATTGGCCCACGCTTCCCACCCAAAGGAAGGTCAGTGATTCCCTCTTGATTTACATTATCCTATCGTCATAATCATTATTATCAATGCCATCTCATTTTTATCCCATATTTCGTACATCATTCATCCATATCTTAAACGTTAGCTTGAAGAGTTTTGGTACCATTGGTTGAGGAGAACTGGGTGTGCTTGGTTGGGGTAAGAGGTTGAGAGTGTTTGAAATTCATCGATTTTTTAATCCTTCATACATTGTCATTATAGTTAAAGAAATTTTTATGTTCAATCAATTAACAAATTTGTTTCTAAAAAGACAAAAGGAATCATCAACTCATGAAAATTACACATTAGCAATAATAGAAATTAATCATCATTAGACCCGTTACACTAAAAAAATATTAATTATACCGATCATTTTTTTTACATAATATCTTGAAGTGAAATTTCTAACGAAAAAATTCCACAGTGATAATATTTTCGTAGTTATTATACAATCAGTAGTTTATTTTTTTAGAATGTTGGTTCATGGTAGTACTGCATCATTAATCAATAGTTTTCATATCGTATAGTTATTAATGAATGTCAATAGAATTTAGTTTTTAATTATCATTAATATTTGTACCCTCCAGGAGCTATTCCTGCGTTATTAAATGTGATATTTATTTTGAAGTTCCGAGAGAATTATTTTAAAGAAATATTAACAATTAGTTTTGTGGTCAAATTTGGAAGAATTTAAAAGTGAAATTAATCGTAAATGAATGATCGTTTTGGACATTTTTGTCACTGATTGGATTCTTATGGTTTTCTCATTTGTCTCCCAACAAAAATTCATTTGGAGAAAAAACATGTTAAGACATTTTGTAAATTTTCTTATTAGTCCTGATAATGTGTTGTCGATTATTTACCATCGGTTTTTTTATAACCTTTCATTCTTGAAGATACACATTTTTACAGATGCGATACAGATTGATAATATTCAACAATATTGTTGAAGCAGTTAAAATCATTTCAATGTCCAATAATGAACATAGACAATAATTTTCAACACTGAAAAATTTAATTGTACGTTTCTTGGATAAGTAGCAAGGGAGCAGAGCCAGAATTCAGAAATCCAAGAGTTCGACTTCTCTGGGATCGTTGGCGTCATGTTTGGATGCTCGCGTGGGAACGTCAACGTCGCCTTCAAGACAAACTCAATTACATACAAGAGCTTGATCGTGTTGCTAACTTCAGCTGGGACGATTGGCGCAAGAGGGTAAGGCGAATTAAAATGTTTACGAGTTAAACGAAAAGAATAATAATCCTCAGATTTTATTAGCTCACGTGCTATTTTATTTTATAGTTCTTGAAATTCATGAACCACAAGAAGTCCAGATTGACGGATCTCTTCAGAAAGATGGACAAGAACAATGACGGCTTGATTCCGAGGGACGATTTTATCCAAGGAATTATGAATACCAGTCAGTATTTATTTTTACGTTCGATTTTTCACATATTTAACTTTTTTTTTTCGTTCACAATAAAAGTTCATTAATGATCCTTTTATTCTTTACAATTCAAACTTTTCAAAGACATTAACGATTTTCAAAGACATCACATCAAATGAAATGAAACGAATGAAACATACTTTTTTTTAAATATTGTTGAACTAACTTTATTCTTTTTACTTTGTTCACTAGAATTCGAAACGTCCCGCTTGGAAATGGGAGCAGTCGCTGATCTCTTTGATCGTCATGGTGAAGGTCTGATAGATTGGAAAGAATTCATAGCTGCCCTTCGTCCCGATTGGGAAGAAAGACGAACGCACAATGACACTGACAAGATTCACGATGAAGTTAAACGTCTCGTTATGCTCTGTACGTGTAGACAGAAATTCCGGGTATTCCAGGTCGGCGAAGGAAAATACCGAGTACGTAGCACGAAGATACTACATTGATATTAAATAAATAATCATTAAATTGTTTATGAAATAATATGCGAAAACGGAAAAATAATATTAAATATGATTTCGACAGTTCGGTGACAGCCAAAAATTGCGTTTGGTCCGTATCTTACGATCAACCGTAATGGTGAGAGTCGGTGGTGGATGGGTGGCTCTCGACGAGTTCCTCCTCAAAAATGATCCTTGTCGCGGTAAGTTTCGTTTCGTTACAACTTTTTCTTACAACAAATCGAATTATTATTATTCTCAATTAAGAGCATAGAGAATTGAAATTGCTAATTAATATTGCCAGCTGTTTTGAAAGTTGACTCGTTGCATCGAAAATTTGGGAAGTTCTCACCCGATTTATCCTAACAGTGAGATTTTAAACGGACGTTTATATTTTATGTAAAGTAAACACTAGGACAGTCTATATTTGGTTAACTATTTCGATGGATAGGCAATTTTAAAGTCGTCGAAAAAATACAGAGAAAATAATTGTTGCAGCCATTAAATTCCCCCCATGAGGCTTTATCGTCATGTTTGTTTTTATTGTTCTCTTTGAGCAGATTTAATTTTCTGTTTTTTTTTCTCATTTCTTTCGGTTTTTCTTGTTCGTTTTCACGAAATTTTTGTCTCATTCATTCTTGACCATTGTCATACGTGCTAACATTCATACGCTACGTTACAACGATAATATTTTTATAAAAAAGAAGGAATATCGTCCTAACCGTAACAATAACACTAAACTGATTAATTTAGAATAGAGTTTGTGTATCCACGATGGGAAGATCGATTTTTCGATTTATTTTCTTATTTCGTATTATACTCGCTATAATTATTCAAAATGAAGCCGAAAAAATTCTAATAAAATGTATCAATGATATTGGAATACATTTGTAACATTCTTTGTTTTATGCGATTTAAAATGGCAGAGATTTAAATTTATAGATTTAATAATTGAAACGTTCATTGATATGATTTTGATACACTCGTATAATTACGTAACATAAATTCAAAAAAAATGAATGAAATAAAGATTAGGCAAAATTTATCAAATATGTTGAAACAAACGAATAGAATCATTAATATTAATTGTTGAACAAATGTTGTAAAAATATGGCAACAAAATCGACATTTTTAAAATTCTCAGAGAATTTCCAGAAGATTTTATTTCTTCATTTTGTATATTTTAAGCGAATATTCTACTGAATAATAAAAAAATTAAAAAAAAAGATCTACCCTCATGAGCTTGTTAAGATAAATTAATATCTTTAACGTGAATAATAATTCTTTTGCGGCGGGCTTAATGTCCTAATATAAAATAACAACGCTTACGTGCGTTTTGTGTGTATGATCTCAGCTCCTGAGGTAATCGTTTGTTACGTTAATAATCGAAATTGACAAATGTTAATAAGAAAAATAAAAAACAAACGAAAATGCGTTTTTGAGTGAATAGAGGGGTGTGTCTGCGTGTGAGTGCGTCTGCTACTTTTCGCTTTTGCTTATCTCTGCTAGTTTAATTTTAGATATCTCTTATTTACGACAGTTTTTTTTCTTTTTACATCTTCGAGTGATGAATTACCGAGGAGCGATAGCTAATCCGGAAAGAATTTTTTTTCGACTTTGCGTGCTTGGAACAAGAACGCGATTCATTCATTCTTCATGAAACCATTAATATCGACTTTAATCAATTATTGTTGTAAATATATATATATATATATATATATTTTTTTTTTTTTTAATCCTTCACGTTACTTTTTGTCCAATACGGCACTATTTTTATTTTCGTTATTTGTTCTTCTGGAATAGCCATCGAATCCGATGAAATGATAAAAACCTAGTAGATAATCACTGGAATCATTAATCAGTTCTGTACTAACAAGAATTTTCTTGCTTTCTCATTTCACTCTCTCCTTCCTTAAATCCTTGATAATCCGCGTGTATTTCGTCTCGTTTATTTCAATGGATTTATTCACTTTCTCACAATGGGCTTTCCAATCGTTATTTCTTTTTTTTTCTCATTTCACTTTACGTGTCGCATGATGTTTTTTTTTTAAACCCCCTCGTTGTCTGACCAAAATGAAATTTGACGAAAATAATTCGTTTCTCAAGTCTTTCTAATGCCAATACCGGATCCTAACAAACCGGAACAACACGAGGGTTGGTGTCCGCTCGGTGAGGCTTCCGTGCACGTTCATTTTCATTTCACAGTCTATAATATCACTTTGGGACCATCTAAATATTCGATTAAAGACAAATTACACATTTTCTGGCAATTAATTTCTTTTTCATAAAAATGTCAATTCTTGGTGGTTTGCTAAAACTTGAAATGGTTTAGACATCTTTGAGACGTTATTACGGTAACTTATTAATTCGGTAGGAAAGAGAAAAAACACTAAAAAAATTATTTGCATTTGGAAAAGATGACCGAACTGTCGTTAAAAATCGATGTTCGTAAAGTTTCAACTTCAAAAATTCTGATCCAATGAAATTTTGCATAAGGAACATATGTGATTCATCCTTCCATGTTTAATTATCGAACAAAATGATTATAGACCGTGGGAATAGCATTTTGTCATATTACGTGTTGGCATGTGATTTGTATTTTTGGTTAATTCATTTAGTTGTTTCGTTTTATTAAGTTAATCATTAATTCGATTTCATTCATTGTACGGATTTCCAATATAACTCATTTTCATGACTGTTTCATTTATTCCTCATTTATCTTTGGCTACAACGACCAATCGTACAGTTTAAATGCTACCAATTTAAGTCGAGGCTGACCAATTTTGATTTTTGTATGATATTTTAGATCTGTATTTTGTTTTGCTGTTTGTTTATATATATTTATATTATATAAAAAGTTGAACTTAGAGCTCCAATTAGGCCTTGAAAGAACCTGGTTTTCATTATCGTCCAAATGGTATGGTTTTTCCTGGAGCGTGGGTTTATGATGATTTTTAGCATTTCTGTATTTTTTCAGAATTGTCTGTTTTTTCAATTATTATTACTTTTTTAACAGCATGGTGTTGGAGTTGATTGCGGATATTTATCAAATACTTTTTATGTTATATTTTTTATTTCGTCAGGTTGGGTGTCGCGACTGTAAAAAAATATCGATGGTTTTTGGAATATTAACATATGCAACCCAACTTTTCGAAACATGTTGTTTTTGGAACACGAAATTTATCGATGAAAATGAATTCCTTCAGAATTCATTCATTATTATATATAACTACATATGAAATTTTTTCATTATTTTTGTTTGTTTGTGAAATAAATAACGTGTTCCAAATTCTTTTTAAGTAGCGATGTAGTTGGAATTTCTGGTTTATATTACGCTAGAACGAAATGAACGTACGTCGACTGAAGCTTCGCAGATAATTGTGCAGCTGATATCGTCGGGACGAATTTAAATACGCAAATTCATGATCCAGTACTTTTTTTTTTTTTTACGATGAACAAAATTGTCCAAACGAATTATTTTATTAAATTCATGAAATGGGATGGATCATGAATTTGCAACAGTTATTCGAGTGTTTATTCCCCAATATTTCCATATTATTTATTTATAAAATTTTTATATATTTTTTATTTTTCTTTATTCAACCTAAATTTGTTTTCTTTTTCTTTTCTTTTACACTCACACATATCACACGTTTTACACAAACACCAACGTGCCACCTATTTTCTTTTAACTCACATTTTTTCGTTAACACTCGTTCTTATGACTTTGTTTCTTTTTATTTATTTTCTTTTAACGACTCGCATGGATTGATATTGTGATACTGCAAAAACAAACAAATTTTTCTTCTACAACCGTATTATCGAATCTTTACTTTTACTCTTTATCCTTTTACTCAATTTATTTTGCTAATTTTTTTTTCTTCACCTTTCCCCTTATAATTATTATAATTCAATATATTGCTATCTTTTTTCCTATCTTTATCTGTCTACTTTCCCAATCTTTGTCTTTCTCTCTCTCTCTCTCTCTGTCCATCTGTTTTTTTTTCTGTAAAAAAAACAAATGTTTGGCACTTCCTATCGAAAAAAAACCCCGGCATCCTATTGCGCCTTCCTACTAACTCTGCGTGCACGCAACACACTGTAGCCAAGGGAAGAACGAATATTGAGCTGCGGGAACAATTCATATTGGCGGATGGTGTCACCCAGACAATGACGGCGTTCAGGTCCAAACCGAGCCCGAACTCGACTCTACAACGTTCGCAAATATCCTCGGCAGGTCCAATTACAAAGGTAATGTCGTTGAAAGACGATGAAAAAAAAAACAATCCTTCTTAAAGGATCTCATCATTTTCTTAACGCGAGCAAATGATCTCTTTTCTCATCTTTGCTCTCGTGTCATTTCAAGATTTAATCTTTTTGATTATTGCACGATTGTGACAGTGACGATCTTAAAGTCAATTGCAAACAAAACAAAAAAAAAACCAAAGTCTCGTAAAAAACTTGTTGCATTCGGCTCTTCGTTACTGTCACGTTTAGCAAATACCTTTTTTTTATACGAGAAAACGAAAATTTACATACACGCACACTCAACACCTGCATCGCATTTATTTCACTCAAATCTTTCAACACGTATAAATAAAAGTCTCTCGTCGCCAGAACCAAAAAAACAAAAATTGGATCCAACGATATTATTTGGTAAGTATTGGGGACGTATCAGAAACCAGGAAAGCTCGTGTAGCTTTCTCGTCCGTTCTATTTCCTTTATCCACTCTTATTTCTTCGCATGAGCATGATCGTTGGTTCGTTGTTAAGATTATTATTCCTACATGTATTATGATTTTTCAGTTAGTTACTTGGTAGAAGTGAACGCTTGTCTTATTTCGTCGGCGGTAAAGTTGTTATTTATTATTATTGATTTTAATGATTTTTTTCGTTATAATTAGCTGCGTTTCTTTAACTATTATTTTGGGTTAGTACAATTGGTAAGAGAAGTGTGTCTTCGTTTTCTTTCTCTCTTTCTCTCTCTCTCTCTCTCTCTCTCTCTTTTTCTCGAGGTGCCAGAGTTTCGCTGGGCAAAAAAGGCTGAAAGGGCAAATCTTCAATGCGAACCTCAGGAGATGTGATTTTTCGAAACTCTAGAAAATTGTTTATTGTTATATGTGTGTGTGAGTGTTTATACGCAGGACACCCTCGATAGTTGGCATATTCTATTTGTTATTCGTTATTAAAACGCAACCAAAATATCCAAGAGTTCAGAAATATCAAAACAAATCCGATATTTCACTTACCGAATAAGTGCAAATTATTTTTTCTCCCATCGAAGGAAATACGAAAATTATTTGAAAATATACAGTTTTCGAAATTATCGGAATAAAGAATGTTATTTTTATTTTTTATACTCGAGGCAAAAACATTGCTGGAAAAAATCAAGTAAAAAATAACAGAACCAAAATGAAATTGGTACGATTAATTTGGTTTATGGTACACAATATAGCGGAGGAGTTTATGAGCCAGCTGATGCCGATATTTGAGAGTTTGAGGCAAAAGGAGGATCTCCCGTGCTCGTATCCTCTTCACATGCACGCCCCCTCTTACCACTGGGTAAATAACTAATTTTTTCTCATTCTTTCTGCTGATGGTATTTAAAGAAGTTTCTTTTTATTTAATTATGGATTTTCAGTTTTTTGTTTCTTGAGTTTTACGCGAAACGAATTTGAGCTGTGATATTTGCTGAGTGTTGTGCGATTGACACAGCTGATTAGATATTTTATGCATGAAGTAGGCATTAGGATTAATTAAATTGAGAGTGCCTTCGTTTTTTTGATTTATTTAGACGTGTCAAAAAAAATTGTATCGAAAAGCCCAGACGATTTTTTGAATATTCCCCACAGCAATATGAGTAGAAATATTAATTTCATTTCCATGTCGATTGATCAATCGAAGTGACGATTTTTTAACAGGAAGACAAAATCAATTGCTAATAATCGTTCCATTGGATTTTCGATATTATTTATTTTGTGTGAAATTGAAAGAAAAAAAACATGAATGAATTTTTCTTTCTCGTTTCTAAAGCATCTCCTTAACTGCAAGGGCCTTTGTAACGCATTTGTAGTGTAGGTGTGTGATTTATGGATTTTTAAGTTATAAAATAAAAAGTCGTCATCATTAGGTAAAGTTATTGTGTATGAGTGCGAATTCTGAAAATCAAGCTTTTCGTCATCACATTTCTTTGGTTTCCTTAAATTTGATTAATCTTTTTTTCCCCTCGCATCTCCATTATTTTTTTCTCGTTTCATATATATTTTTATTAATTTTGAATGCCTCAGAATTGTCATAATTGTTGTCCCTATTTAAAGTCCTATGGCAAGTAAATAAGCGGTGTTTCTATTTTTTTTCGTTTGATGATCCTTCAACGAACGTTTACAACTCTTCAAAACATGTGACTGTTCGAATTTTTTGAGGTACTAAAGTTTCGATAGATTAAATGTTTCTACGATCCCATTTTCTTTCAAAAAGAAAAACAATCTATATGTATTCCTCTTGTTAGATCAATATTTGGTCAAAAAAAAACAGACTAATGTGGTAGACTATGTTGATCATGCATAACAATTTCCTGTATTGATGCGTGCATAGTGGCGTTGATCGGAGATACTTCGAATCATCATAAGCTACTGTATCTCTCCCAACTCCTTGTGGTAAGTTTTGCATGAATTTTATTTTTCGTTTCTGTTTTTGTTTTCATTTTCATTTACTCCGAATTCTCAATTTATTTTGTAATTAACTTTAGGTGAACACATCGTGAAAGTTTAATTAATGAGTCAATTTTTTAAACGATCTTTAAGGAGGGTTTGTTTTTTTTTTTTAATGAAAAAATATTTCATAACAAATAAAATTGAGAATTTGGTTTCATTTCGGTAGCAGTATCAGTTTAGTAGGAGCAGATGGTACGTATTTATTATTTTTATGAAGAATTGAACACGCCAGATGCAGTTCGGCTACGTACACGAGGGCTGATTAAAATGTAAAATTGATTATTTTTTTCGTGACGATTTTTAAGGTCGACAAAATGTTTATATCGCAACATTTTGCGCAACAATGAATTTTATGCCTTCCAGTACGATGCCTCACACTCGAACGATACCTGTAGATGTATCACAGTTTTTGCAATGAAATTGTAACACTCGAAACCTTGAGTTTTCACTACGAATTCGTCATGGTAGATGAAAAATCATTTCGACGATTACATTTTTTCGTCGAATTTATTAGTGTCATTGATTATTCATTTTTGGGACATTTTTATTCTTAGGTTCGAGAACGAAGTGCTCGAAGTGTCCCTATGGGACAGACCAGAGCTTCGCGATCCTCCTTGAGTGCTGGAACTCCCGACAGCCTTAGCGACAATGAAAGCTCCTTCAGATTGCCAGCCAGAAAAACGAGCACGCCTTATAGAAGTACTCTCACTCCAGGTGATTCATTATTTTCAGAATAATAAAAACTTAAAAAATCGAGACAGTTTCTCATGAAATTAATCAAAAGTTTTCTTAATAAAGATTTTTCGTTATCTTTTCAAATAATTGATCGCGGTTATTTATGGTAATAAAAATCACTTTATTATTAATTACGAATTTTATTTGTAGGTGGTAGCCGCCCATCGAGCCGACCAGCATCAAGACCTGCTTCAAGACCAGCTTCACGGCAAGGCAGCAAACCTCCTAGTCGATATGGTTCCACACAATCTCTAGACAGTACAGGTACGAGCCAAGTCATCAAAATCAAATAATCTTGTCACCAAAACGTGTCAGTGATTGACGAACACGTAAACAATTGACTTGTTTTTATTTTCATGAATTGTACAAACCACAAGTAATGATTGTCAATTAAAAAAAAGTGGAATTAAATATTGATTTCATAGTTCGAGTTCAAGTGACTAATATAACAATACGTTTCATTTTTTAACATTTTATTATATATTATTCGAGATTAAGAAAATCTGGAGAATAGTGAATAGAGCAGTATTTTAGTTAATACGTTTATTTGTTTTAATTCACAGATGAATCTGGCACTCCAAGTCGCATACCTCGCAGGACTCTAGGTACAACCGGAACCACACCAACTTCGAGTCGACACAACAGTGTTTCGGGTAAACGATTGGCAACTCCGGTGAACGGTTCGAGTTCACGACCTCGTACACCAACAGGACTTGTTAGTCCAGCGAGCGGAGTTCCCACAAGGTTCGTGAAAGAAAAATATTCTACGAAAAATATAGTTTCCATAGTCAACCAATTGAATCATGAGAACAAAATGCCTTGTTGAAAAGAAATATATTTGCCTTGTTATCAGAGATTAAAACTAACACGTATTGCGCTGGATAATTTTTTACACAATAACTTGACTTGGCATTCAATGCGATAACGGTAAGCAAAAAATAAAAGAAACAAAGAAAAAAAAATTGCATTTTGTTGAAAATATTGCCGTGAGATTCTGTCATTAACATTTACCAAAACAAACAAAAAATGAGTCACATGAAGAGTCAAGAATGAATAATGAATTCAAATAATTTGCAACAAATTTGGGTTTGAAAGAATATCTCGTCCCTTTTGTCAAGGTCCAAACGTCGATCACTTTTTTCCTTATACGAAGAATCCTTTTTTCGTTTTTTTTTTTCGTTCCTTAATGGATATTACTCGATTATAAATACCTGAAAAAATGGTTGCTTAGCGATTTATAACAATAGAAGCATAATAACATTTTTTAGGTTCGGCTCAATCTATCGAACTTCGAGCATACCAACCCTGTCAGGTGTCGGAACACCGATTAGGTAAAGCAACATTAATAATTAATACGTTTTTCTCTTAATGAGAAAATATGTAAGCTTTCTACTCTCGAAATTCTAGTCTTTTCATACCAATGTTTAATCGTTTCCGAGACAATAATTTCGATCCATGCTTTCACGTGTTTGAGGTGCTAACTAATTTACAGGGTGTTGGTATGCTTACTCACAGAAACGTGTTCCTATTTCACTGGCCAAGAAAGTTCGAAAAATGAATTAAATGTGGAGAAACAAACATTATTATTTTTTTTCCGTGAGCGAAAAAATTTGTTGAAAACAATTAAAAATGTTGAAGTTATTTGACGGAGATAATTTTCCAAAGGTATTGCATTCAAATGAATTCTGTTCAAAAACAGCTAATTGAGGAAGGAAGAGATAATTAATTTGAAAATTGAATAATTAAATGTCAAAACAGTAGATTTGGTTGAATCCATTATTATTTTTTGAGCCAAAGGTCAGTAAAGTTGTATAATTTTTTTCTCCCCTCTGAAATCCAACCCACGTTTATTTGAAATCTTTCCTCGATTCCTAATGTGCTTAATCGACTTTTTTACTGCGAGATAACGAAACAATGGATAAGTGTTGATTTGATGAAACCACAAATAAGGGGAAATTGCTTATAACTTTAATGGTGATGGTTTAGCCGCTCTCGGATTCCTGTGTACGTTGGACCGGATATTAAATCCCCTCAGTCTACTACGAGCAATATTTCGACTCATTCCACACAAAGCAACCATTCTACAATTTCTACTGACTCCACTGGGTATGCCCGATCTACTGCTTGTGTTTGTGTGTGTGTACGTGTGTGTTTGAGTGAGTGCGTGTCGTATTTTCACGTGCATTTTTCATTCACGTTCGTTTCTTTGTTTCGCACGTATTTATGGCTTTGGTTTCCTTTGTTTTCCATGAATTTAGAAACGCCACAATTACACACATTTTGATAAAGAGAGTTCATCGTTATCACGTTTTATTTTATTTTTAGAAAATCAGTAATGGCAAAAAATTAGATATTTTTTTTTGCACGATTGATTTAAATTGCTCCAATTTGTTTTATTGATTTTTCGTATTTATCAATTCATACTTTTTTTCACATCTACTATATATTTCAGATTATAATTTGCTCTCACATTTCATTTTCCATCAAGGTGTGACAATCGTATAAATATTGATATATTTATATATAAATATAGATATAACGATCTTATTGACACTGCTTAACGTTTTAATCGATCGAACTCACGTGTATCTATATGTGTCTGTCTGTAACGCTAGGGGCAGCTCGGCTTATACGAGCTCAGCAACTAACATCCCAACAGCAATTAGAGCTAGGTAACTGGCTATTAAAATAACACTATTATTAATTAGACAAAAAAAATGCCTTTTTTTCGTTTCTCAGCTTTATTATCGATGTTCAAACAACGCTTTGGATAAACTGCAATATTTTGTCAATCACAGAAGAATCCTACTCGAGAACACAAACTTTCGGTGGACATTTTGTATTCAATGAAAATGAAAATAAAATGTATACTTGTTTAGAAGTTTTAAGCACAGATGTTTTCACATTGAAATATTGAATATTGAAAATTTGAACATAGTTCACGTTTGTCACAATTTTATAAAGTTTCTAAATGAATTGACGTTTTATTTTTCTTTCAAATGAATTCTTCAAAACTACCGAAAGTTTTACGTTCTAAAGTAGTTTTCTCCCTCAAGGATGTACTGACATTGAAATTATTTTTAATTTTAATGCGTCACCGAAATGACCATTAATCAGTTTATTGATAACAAGCGAACCGAGTGATTTCGAAAATAGAAATCAATGATCGAGTCTTGCTTATAAAGATGGCATTGAAATGCTGAACACTTTTGAACACGGCAGTACATCCTTACAATTTTTCGGATCATATAGACTTTGGAATTTCCGAAATTGCTATACTCATATATATATTTTTTTATAATTTTGAATTTCTGTTCATTTTTTATGATTTTTTAGTCGAAATGATTGAACAATAATTTTATAATGAATATAGAACGCGAACGCCATCGAGTGGTTCGAGTACGCCTTTACCACCGGGTTCGAAACTGACGAGAAAACCTTCAGGAGCGTCCGATACATCGGTGTCGAATACGACACCATCGTCACGAAAAGGAAAACCAACACCGATTGATCAGAGGGCACCGTTCAGATTGTAATCCGTCCGTGTGGTCAATCAACGATAAAAAAGAAAAAAATACTCCTGCAGCCAACATAAAAAGAGCCTTTAAAAAAGCATTTTCAACGCCAAGACAAAAAAGTCGCGTGAACGAAGTAGGCTTTCTTACAATTGTAATAGAAATCTTTCAATACTAAAAAAAAAAAAAAGAAAAAAAGATAGACGAATGAAAACCGTAATTTGAACATAACCGTCGCTTTTGATAAAGAAATAGAAAGAAAAATAAAATGCATCCGTATATTTGTCCTCTGACATCCACCGATTCATAAATTCGCAATTTTTTCATTTTCTTTTCCATCTTATTGTCTTGTCTTGTCATTGAATGGCCGTAATTGCATATAGAATATACATACATAGAAGGCATTTACAAATAATCGGTGGATACATTCGTTTTTAGAAATCAATCGGTAAAAACATATATATAAATATATATATATATATATTTGGAAAGAGTTTAACTTTATCGAAGTACTCGATGAAACTGTTAAACGAGAGTCTCTCTACGAGGAGAATGCCTCCCTCGTAAATGCGTGTGTCACTGAGTGACACACGTCTTATGAACAAGTATCTGAAGATATATCTTTCGTGGATTTGCCACGAAAGAAAAATAAATAAGAAAAACAAAATGAAAGATTTATATTATCGAGCAAACGAAGGCCAACAGTTGTCATTAATTTTTTTTTTCGGGACAAGCAAAAAAATGTCCTTGGATTAATAAAATTAAGTATTGAGAGAAAGGCAACTGCTTTTTTTGACAGGCATTGCCAAATATTGATCATGATTTGTATGCCATTCTTTATATTTATAACAATATATATTTCCACAATCGAACGAAACGAAAGGTGATACGAGAATATCGCCTCGTACACGAAACCAGTGAAGTACGATCCTTTTCTTTTTTCATTCTTCTTATTTTGTTCTTTTTCTCTCAATTATTTTGTTCTTATAAATATATTTTATTATTATGTTCGATTAATTGTAATTAGCGAGGGAAAGTCGTGATGGTTCGGCGGTTTTGTAAGCAGAGTTTTCGGTTCGGGGTATAAATAATGACATCATATTGACAGGGAACTCTTTTGCTTCTCGCTTCCGAACCATTTCGTCTTTCCTTTATTGTTACGAATTTTAATATATTTAAAAAAAAACCAATTAATGAATAAATAAAAACATAAAACATAAAATAAAAGAAAACTACCATTGGCACACTCGCGTTCATAACTAAAATATATTTAACGTATTATTTACGCGACGTTCTAGATATAATTGTTTTTTTATAAAAACACAATAATAATACTATTAACGACTCTTGCGCGTAGGAGTTGATGGTATATATAAACATATATATATATTATACATATGCGCGAGTGTCTCTGTAGGTCGTTATTTAATACAATTTTCATTTAATCTCTCTTTTTTTTTGTCTTCTCGTTTTCTTTGCTCCTTGAAACACGAACACATGCGTTGCATTGAGTAGAAAATATTTCTACCGCTCGTCGTTTTTATTTACTTTATTTTGCTAGATTTTCTTTTGTCCCTCGAATTTTAAAAAGGTGAACAAAAGGAATAAAAACTATGTCGAAAAACATGCAAGAGAACATATTGTGTAAATATTGGTTCGTTCTCTCGCGCCCCCAAACTTGAAGCTTCAAAATAAGGAAAGAAAAAAACCCTCTTTTTCCACTTGTTTTTGGGGATCAACGACTCGAAAGTTCGTACGCCAGGCGGCGGCGACGTTACAAAGAAATCAAACTTAGTCTTATGTTCATATGGCACAAATCATGTATGCGATTTATGTTTCCTTTTTTTTTTGTACGCCCTCACCTCGGCATGTGTATGACGTGATTTTTCATTGCCGTGTCATTCAAGTGGCAAAGAACTTGAATTATCTTCTTTTCTAGCGAAGTACCTTCGTAAGGCAAATTTTTTGTTAATGAGAGAGTAAAAAACGAGCGAAAAAGAAAAATTACATTACGAAATCTTCGTCCGGTAAAAAGATTCTCGTGTGGACGAGATTACCTAAAAGACGACTGCAATCTTTTCATTTTTTTTTCTCCGTTTTTATTTTTCAAGAATGCAATTAATTGTAACGGACAGATTTTTCTGTCATCGAATATTATCTCCTAATGCGATTAATGTATTAACAATTTATACAATAAAAATTGGTTCGCCTTATTGTAAAATTCTGTATCGTCGCTAATAACGCTGTGAAAAATATACATATATATATATTGACATATATATATATTTAAACCATTAATTTTGGCTTATTTTTCTCCTTTTATCAATCTCAACCTATCCAGTTCCGTCCTTGAAATTGGAAATCTCTCCTGAACGACGAAAATACCCTGTCAGTCATTGAAATTATACTACCGGTATAAATAAATTCAAAGTTGACAAATTCGTGTAAAAAACTTTATTAAATATGTTATTATCTTTAATAAATAATTACATTTACAATATATCCTCATAACTTACCGTTGCAATTAAATGGATTTTTGTACAACACAATAGACGCAACACATACAAGAAACAATATAACATTAATTAACAATTCGTAAATCTAAAGTCTCTAACGTTGGTGGAAATTTGAAGAGTGTGTGCAAAATTGTAAGGATCAAACGTATGGAAAAGACTTATTGATTAAAATGAAGAGAACCAACAAAATCCCCTCTCTTTTAGGGAAAATCGCCAACATCAGTAAGATCCCGTAAGCGCCAGTATTTTTTCTTTCTACAGAGCGTGAAGTATGTTTTTTTGACCATTTGATCGAGTTTTAAAAGATTTTTTTCTCCGTATATTATAATTGCGCTACCATTTTGTTCCCGCCAACTTTTGGAGTCGATCTTTCAATCCTCCAGGTACTTTTTTTATTTTCTCCACTTTTCTACGATCTTGCAGTTTGATGCGTATGGTCTCGATTCGCTCTTTTCGTATACGCTGTTGTTCCTTTTTCCAAATGTCCTAAAGTTGTAAACAACCAAACAAATATGAATATGGATTTCTTGAATAAACAAGAGGAAAAAAAATCTTTGGATTTTGCCACTTGCCTTAAAGTCTTTACAAAAACTGAGCCATAATAAGAAAAAGTCTTTTGGGTCAGCCGTGTCCAATGTAGCACCTTTTGGAACGAACTGATAGAATTGCATTACAGCCTTAAACCTTGCTCTCGCTTCTTGAAAACACTCTTTTTCGCTTCCCAATTCGGTCCTTGCTCGGTTCAAAAAAGAATCCATTTTTTCACGAAAAGGTATTGAATTTTCTGGATTAGCTTCGGTCACGATAGCACTTTTTTTTGTGCATTCTAAAAATCAAAATTACATCGATTGTCAATTTATTCTTCGAGATTCCTTTGAATCGGAATGATAATTATTTTATAGATGCAAACGATACGTTACCTTGTAATTCTCTCTCGAGTCTGTCCAATTCTTTTGTTATTTCCTCGAAATTAATTGTAGAAGCTGCCTCGATATCGGCAGGTTCCGGAATTGGCAACGGCAACAATTCATCGAAACTGTAATCTCCTTCCTGTTCCAATCTCGCCTTTACCACGTAATGCAATAATGTTACACCCGGTACTTTGGATTTGACATCTTTTAATTTACCGAGTATTTCAAGCCCAAAACCATCAGCTTGACCTCTCATTCGATTACCGCCGTTCATGTAATTTCCCAGTGTCAATATCAGCGCCATTACTCTTTTTAGAGATTGAGCATTGCAGAGATATTCACACGTTGATCTTAAGTTTGTTAGTTTTGATGAAACTGACGACATTGCGTCTTGGAACTCGGCTTGAAACATCAGACAAGCTATTCTTTCGGTAAAGTGTTTGATCGTTGATAATTGCTTGAGAAACAATTCCGGTCTGTCAAGTGGTATTTCCGGATGTGCTTTTTCATGGGCGGTAATCTCTTCGAGTTCTTTAGCTGTAGGCATCTGCAAAAAGAAAAGTAATTCGTAATCGCAACATAATCGAATTGGCTGAATCCTCGATTCCAAGATTAGAAACTCATTCAAAATTGACTGAATTAGTCCTTGAACTAAAATCAAATCTCTCTGTGACATAAAATAATTCGATTGACTTACAATTTCGTAAATTTGTTGAAGAGCTTCGAGATTAACAACACTTGTGTCCAAATTATAAACAGCGTTTTCAACTTCGCTGAAATCGACCCTGAGACTTTTTTCTAGAATGCCAACGTTCTTCGATCGTTTTGAATCGAGAATTTTGGCTGGTTGTATTTTCGATGGTTTGTCAGATTCTTCCTTCTTAACCGTTGGTTTCCGTTCGACTACTTGTCGTGAAAATAGATCTATGAATTCCTTAAGATTTAAATTTCGTTCTTCCTCAATTTCAGCCCAAAGTGGCACCTGTTTGATGGATGATTCCGGAACATCAGAATTTCAAGTACCACGAAAAAAGAATTTTTGCTTTGTCGCTTAAACCTTTTTATGGATATTTACCTGCGGAGGAGACTCCGGACTTTCTATCGGAACTTTAGTTGCTTGGTCCGCGGGTATCAATATTCTAGTCCAATAAAGTGGCTTCATGGGAACTTCCAATGATAAAGGCTGTTTTCTCATCACTGCAAGAAATATTGATTCCTTTTGTGATAGCTTTCATAGAGTTCAGCATTCACTTCATATCGACATGGCAATTAAGCGTTTTTCGCATTCATAAGATAGTCAAGGATTTTATTTTCGTTCTTAACGTACCTGCTCTAGCTGGTGGATTCCATCCTCCAACAGGAGGAGCTGGAAGAGGCGAAGGGTGCAAAGCGCCTCCTGGTGGGGGAGGTGGAGGTGGACATCCTGAAAGTCCTGGTGGTGGCGGTGGTGGTGGAGGTCCTGGTGCTCCCGGTATTGGAGGCGGAGGTGGAGGTCCTGCCATTCCAGGCATTGGAGGAGGAGGTGGTGGAGGTCCTGCCATTCCAGGCATTGGAGGCGGAGGTGGTGGAGGTCCTGCCCTTCCAGGCATTGGAGGAGGAGGAGGTGGTGGAGGTCCTGCCATTCCAGGCATTGGAGGAGGAGGTGGAGGTCCTCCCATTCCAGGCATTGGTGGAAGAGGAGGAGGAGGTGGAGGTCCTTCCATTCTAGGAATTGGAGGAGGAGGAGGAGGTGTATGTCCTGTCACTCCTGGTAATGGAGGAGGAGGTGGAGGTACTGCCATTTCAGGCATTGGAGGAGGTGGAGGAGGTGGAGGTCCCGCCATTTCAGGCATCGGAGGTGGAGGAGGAGGAGGAGGAGGAGAAGGTCCTGTGGTTTTGAGCTTCGGAATATTCGAACTTGGAGTTGTTGCAGCACTATTATCACGATTCAAGGACATTTGATCTTTTGCACTAATTTCACTATGATTAATACAGTCTTTCTTTCCAATTTCCTCAGTTATGATACTACATTTGACGACATCGTTTTCCAGCTCAAAATCCAACTTTTTTTTCGAATCCACGACCACTTCAGGCTCCGAATGTTCGTTATGTCCATTCTTATCTTTGTATGCGAAATTTTCTTTATCATTTTCAATACTGAGTCCATTTCGTTTGTCTTCCACATCCTTCAGTCTATCCGGAAGTCGAATGTTGCTGTCATCGAGATCGTTGAGACCGTGCTTGTCAGCGGTCTGGCTTCTTTGTGTTACTGGCTTATCTGTGATTTCACTATTTTTCTCAGACTCTTTAGCGACACAGGGTTTATCGTAATGTCTATCAGTTTCGGTAATCGGCGAAAGCGTCGATGCCGATAGAGAACCGTTTCGCAAGTCTTCACCTCCAGAAACGGTCAGTTTGTCCGATTTGATGGGCGAAATGTCAAACGAATTGCCTGAAAATCTTCCACTTTCGTTCGTATTGCCTCGATCTAATAAATTCATCGTATCATCCACTCCGCTATTCGCTAACGGTGAACTTGTTTTTGCTTCTTTTTTATCACGTTTGTCAACATTGCTCTCCATTTCTGCTATCATTTTCCGTAACTTCTCAACTTCACTCCGTAAACTCGCAACTTCTTCTTCCACGCTGCACACATAAGACGGTGAATGATTCGCTTCGCCATTGTGTTTCGATGCTGTGTTTTGAGCTGGTACTGTAACCACTGGTTGTACCCAACTGTAAGATTGATCCGGCTGGAAAAAAAATTGAAGAAGCATTATAAACAATTTCTTAAAATAAAACATCTTCAAATAATAAATTCAAGGATGCCACTAAAATCTGCAAAAATTTAGCTTTTCTTCGCAAATTGTGGATATTCATTTCCAATAGTAATAATGTCACAAAATTATTAACGAATTAAGTGAGAAAATAATCGAAAAAAGTACGACATGGGTTTTTTTTTTTCGAACGCAGATGTATAAAAACTTTTAAAATTATCACGAATTTATATTCACTTTTGATACGTATTAAAATCAAATCAAGGACATTCATACCGCGAAAAAAATCTGTTTTCCACTTCCTCGATCATCAAGAGGCTTTAGAACACCGGCGGCCATGAGATGAGCACAAAACGAGGCACTGAATTTGTTGAGATCGACATCGGTTAGCTGATTGCGTATGTTTTCCGGAATACCAGAAGCTAACCAACTGGCTAAATGCTGTCCTGGAACAAATATGAAAAATTGACGAATACACTTAGAGAAAGACATCAACGCACTTTAGCCGATCTTGAGAAACATTTATAATAACGAGTTAACATCCAGATCGAGTCCATAATGATTTACTCAGAAAAACGATCATTTTCTATCAATTTCTATCACTGTGAACTGATCCTGGGAGAATCGACACACCACTAAGTTGTAGTACGATATCGTTCTGTTCTCAAAACAAATTATTTTACTCACCGAGGGGTGCAAACATATTAGGAAATACTTCAAGATTCAACATTTCTATTTTTCAAGTAAATTTCAATTCCTATTTCGCGTCAAAATAATATCGAAGTAAAAATATGGTCCAACGATTTCGTTCATACTATAGAAGATTTTAAGAGAAAAGTGACTCAAAATTTTTTTAGAATATTGGTCAACCGATAGGTGGAAGAAAAACGAGAGGAGGTGTTATTCGTTTCGAGCTCGAAGAGCACTCTAAATGAGTAAGTTCTGCGAGTTCGTTCTGGAGCCCACTCTGTTGCTGTTTCATTTCGTCTCTCGTTGGCGGGTTAGCTTGCGTTGCTCCGTCAGTCTCGCGTATACGCTTCGACAGGTACTTATGACCACAAATTTACGGTGGCCACGAGTATCAAGAAACGAGGAACAAACATGATCCGCGAACTCTAAAATCCGCTTTGGGGATCGGCAGGAGCAAAAAAAATCAATTTAAGAAAAAGACGAAATGGAACTCCTTTACTCTCGTGCGTCAGACACCTGCTTTTTTATTATTTTTATTTAATACCTCGTTGACCCACCAACCAGTCGAAAAACAGTCTTTCGCGTTTCCTCGTATCTCGCTCGTTTGCCGCATGTGTATATCAACCAATTTAACGTTCTAACGGATTTTAACGATTTATGACGAACGTCTCGAAAAATTTTACACGTTCTGCGTGCTCACATAGAAACACACTCACACACACACATACACATTGGAGGTTTATGTATGTGTACGTGTAGCAATCAACGACGTACCGGAAGAGCATTCGAGAAGAGGGAAGAGATTTCGTGCCAACGTAATCATATGCAAAGTTCAGGCCTGATTTAAATTCCCAAGTTTATGCACGAGAAAAATGTTAATTTGAGATTTAAACTCGAAGATTGGAATCATCAATTAGTTTTTTTCGTAATCTCCGATTTTTGATCGTCAATAATTCAAACGACTTGTCGACTTTATTTTCATTGTTCTGAGTTGTTGCCGCAGGAAATCTTCGAAGCCGTCCAATTTCGATATTGACAAAAATTCATTTCGTGCTATGAAATTCACGAACTTGACTCGAAATACTCAGTTAAACGTAACGTGCAATTCGATTAAATATGGTAAATATTTAATGGTCGTTAATTGGGCATTTTAAAAAATAGATCGTGAAAAGTTATAAAACGTTTACTTTCTCCTCTCTTCATGCTCTTATGCTAAATACTCTGATTGCATGTATCTCGATGAAAAAAGAATCTCGTTTAATCTTGAGGCTAAACAACTCACACACCCACATTAGTTTGTAACGAAGTCTAGTACAAAAGCGAGTAAAAGTAAATAAAAGTCCACGGTCAATTGCTTTTCAGATTTTTTTTGTACTATTTTCACCCTGAAATATAATAAATCATTCGCTCCCTCTTTTGACAAGCAAAACAGGACTCTTAAAAAGCACGTTTCCTTCCTTTACGTAAATACCATTGTAATGTTACTATCTCTGCGTGTATTGGGGACAGAGTTACAGACGTGCATTAAGCAAAGACGTGTTCAGCGAATAATATGACATTTCTCAGATTTCGAAGGAATCCTACCAGAGATCATAAAAATTACGACGCTAACGTCTTTCTACAAGAGATGCTGATTACACTACGGACGCTCTCGGATATACACTCGAGGGATAAATACCAGATATGGCTTATCGCTATTTTTTGTCGCGTGTTTACCGCAGCGAAAAGTGATCCCGCCAACTTGACTAGAAACTTCAAGTAAACGGTTGAATTTTAATTTTTAATTGTCTCATGAATTCACACATTCTTCACCACATTGCAGTCTTTTTCGTACAATACGTTTTTTTTGTCTTTCCACGTTTTCCAATTCAGAAAAAATATTAGGAACATACAAAGGCAAAAAATAAAATGAAAAGATTTGTCATTAAATATTCCATGTTATTTGTTCAGATTTCAATTTTGAAAAAAAAGACGTTCATAAGTCATCACTGATGACAACGATATTAGAATTTTGATGAACTTATGTTTATTGGTCGAATATTATATTTTTAGCTCGTCGTTTTTTATAGGAATAATAATTAAACGATAAATTATTAATAGAAGCAGTCTCTCCTCGGCTAGAAAGTGTAACCACGCGCTCCGAGAGTAAAGAAAGTACAAGCTATTCATGAATAATAATCTTTTTTTTTCAGGTGTGTAATCAAATTCACAAATTCTAAAAACTTCTTTCCACTCATTATTATTTTTGTATCGAAATGCTTTTTATCTTATTACGATGATTTCTGTTTTACGATGCGGAATCTTTCTCGATAACAAATGCACTACAAGAGAACGTTTTGCTTAGAAACGACTGTGCCACCAAACGCACTCGCAGAGTCGAACGAGTTAAGTTGTACCAGCAGTTGCATTTATTTGTGCATCATAATCCAGCACCGATATGAGACTTAATCTCAACGACGATTGGTGCGATATTTTGCAACAGGAGATTTAAAATTGTAAAGTGTCTTGCAACTGTGCAAGATAAGAGTATTAGGTTAGATGGATTTGAAGTTTTTTATCGTCAACAAGTATTTGATGAGGCCTAGCATTCTGTTGAAGAAAACAAAATTTGTCGAGAATCGTACGTAACGGTTTTAAATCAACACTAATGTTTATTTACGATTGAGAATTTATGTATCAATTGTTTTCAAGTAAAATAGTTATAGGTCATTATAAACAGAAATTTTTTAGAATTCTTTTTTTAAAAACATTCAAAAGGAATTTCCCAAATTTACGTATTAAATAGTCTTTTTGAGTAAACTAAAATAACCTCAAAGTTTTTAACTCTTGAACTCCTGTTTCATTTTTTTCGCTTTTTTGGTGGTAAAATCATTTTTACACAGATAAAGAATATTCATACATACCCTGAAAACTGTCGCATGATTGAAAATCGAGTTTGTGCGGTGTATATTTCGAACTTGGTGTGCGCCCTTCGACAGTTGCTCTGTCGAGGGTGAAACTGGCAACTCTTCGTAAAACGGAGCTATTGCTTGGCGAAGATTCGGTAGCACTGTACCGTCGCTGGAGAGTTGATAATTCACCTGAATTTACTCCTGGAACGACAATATGATTTTTCACGATGTTATAAGTCTGGAAATTTTTTCGTCGACACCAAATCATCGTGCGTCGACGAAGTGTACTCAGAGACACTGGGGAGCAGCAAAAAATCGGCATTTCATCGTACTTAATTAACAGCACGAATAATCATTAATTTTCTTCGCGAGTATTTAAAAAAAAATGCGTTAAAATACATTAGTTATGCCGTAACAATGTTTTACACTTTGGAACACAACAAATTATTAAGAGATATTCGTTGTGACAGATTTCACAGTGTTCACAGAGTTCACCACATTCGTTTACGACGATAATCGAACGATTGCGAAAGCAGAAGGAACACCAGCCACAAAAATAAACATTAGCTGTGCAATTAAGTCATTGGAACAACATTGCTCGGTTTTATGTAAGGAGAAGAACGCAAACGTGATTATTATCTCTGAATATCTTTTCTAACTCTCCTTCTCTCTCTCGCACTCTGTCTCCTAAACAGGTGCGAGAGAGGTACAGAGCGAGAGGGTATAGGTGCTACGCAAATCATTATACATAGTAGTCATATGATTATGATTCTAAACATAATAAATTTCAATAATTATTATTATCATCACGATTATCGATTCCTGGAAGACGACCCCCTGTATTAGGCATAACACAACAAAAGTTCTCGACGTTGTAAGTCGAGTTTATAAACAGATACGTTCAATGTAGAACGTAGATAGTTACCGTACTCTACTGTGGTTAAATTTTTCACTGAAGCTCGCAAAAGTCGTGGTGCACTATTAAAATTATAGCAAAAAAATGTGACGAGAGTTTGATTAATTTATTTCTTAAAATTTACTTGCAGTGTTGGCTCACGAGAACGAGTCAGTCAGATTTCATGAGTCGAAAATTGAATCAACATAAAAATAAATTGAAGAATTTGTAAAGTCGATAGATTCATTGATGGAAATAATATTTTTACACTTTATTCCATCAAGCTCATTTTGTTTTTGCACTAAAAAAAGTGCCGGTTGATAGCACTGGCTGGTTCTTTAGAGAAAAGGTATTTCCGGTTTAGTAACACCGACACAATTCACGTACCATGAACATGGAACTTTTTCTCATCGTGTTCAAGCCACATTTACCGTGAGTAACACGCTTTTACATACGTAAAAAAAAATCTATATATGGTGTTGATCAAAATGTGAGATAATAGCGCGGAAGTGTGTGATGCGTACAGAAAGGGGAAGGGTATATAGTGAGAGAGGAGGAAGGGTTTTTAAAACTCACCGAGTCGTGGAGAGGCCGGTGAGAGTTCGATCTTCCGGTGTCTGGATACGGTAAAATGACTCGCTCCCGATGATGACATTTTTATTTTCATTGCACTCTTTTCTGCTCTCTCTTTTTTATTAATAACAGTTGACGAAGTAGGTGACTTGACTGTCAATGAAATATCGTTGTGTTGTTTTTGTCCATGTTTATGATGTTCCCCATTTTCACCGGACAATATGATTTCTTCCGGATCTGTAAAAACACTGTCACTTGAAGATTCCTTGCTCGGTGGTGTCGGGATTTCGGATACTGTAAGATTCGTATTTGCACGACGCCAGGAATCTGTCACGAGAAGTGGAGGACCAGTTGTCGGGAATGGCAAAGCGCCCAATTTCGGTACATCCTCCGATTCAACCGGCGACAAGGATTCAACAACTTTTTCGATGATTGACGAACTGTTTGTTTCTTCTTTCTCCTCGGGCAATCTCTCATTCTCGGTTGAAATCTTGGTTGATAAATCATTGACAATATCAACCTGTCCCATTGCTGGATCTTGTTGCTCATTTTGTGAAAGTACACCGTCTTCATTAGATTTCGGATCCGAGATTTTTTCGCTCTTATCACGAGGCTCCGACGGCTGCACGATTGGTTCCTGTATTTTAAATGATTCATTTATTTTTGTTAACTTCACAATAAATACAAAGGAAACTTGGTTTTTAACAACGTGGTTTCTCACAACCGTTATCTCTGTCTGATTTGTTTTACACAATTGTTTTTAACACTGGAATTTGTACCTGATTTTGTTGAATCAAAAAAACTTTAACATTTTCGCATAATAAATGTTGCATGAAACACGATGTTCGACGTTTTAAATAATAAGTAAAAATTGATTTTAATAAATATTGGAAATTGTGCGTTGATTAAAAGAGCTTGGATTTTCTACGACCACATCGAACGACGTTTCCGCTCAGAATGAATTGGTATTTGAGATTATGTCACTTTCAGATAATACTATCCATCCATCCACCCACTGAAGTGTGGGGCGTTGCGGAAGAAAAATCATGTTTGTCGCCTAAGTATAAAACATCGGGTATAGATATAGACAATTTAGCGCGTTGCTTGCATTATGAGTCACGTGTGGGTGGCTATCAGTGACTCTCAGTGCAATTACTGATAGCTGATAGTGCTTAAAGGTCCATAGACTTCTGATATCCGTAGTTTTATTATCGATACCGAAAAAGGCTTTTTCGTCGTACAAAGATCACTCAAAGTGTAACTTTGTTTTCACTCAATCGATAAATGAGATCTAATCACTTGAAACACCAGTAATTTCACGGATTCCATGTACTAGATAAACTTTAATTCGTATATCAACGTTTACTCAAGGAGTTATCAAAGTTCATTAATCATGAAAATAGACAAAGAAGCAATGATTCTACAACGATTTAAATTTAATAGTTGGATCAACACTTCTATTGAAAAAGATTCAAATAATCATAAAGTTTCATTGCGAACTATCAGTTTTCTGAAATTGTTAAGTTTGTGTAATTTTTCATGATATTATAACGCTATGAACGCAAAATGTAGGTTAACCCAAAAAAAAAATGTAATTATTATTACACTTTACAAGTCATGTGTCAACGGACCAAAACTTGCTTTCGTTGCACCTTATCAACTTCTTTCGATTGACAACCAAGTCGACGAATTTTGAACATAAAAAACTGACGATCGTTTTCGATGGACGATAAATTTGACCCCATTTGGTATTAAAAATAAAAAATTTCACTGCTGTTTCTGTTTGTCAATGTTTTGGAAACCAAAGTGTACTGTTTTATCGCGAGTGGATAATAAATGTTAATTAGAGATATACGGTCGCAGTATTTTTGAACTCTTTTTCGGGGCCGGAACTACGAATCTGTATTATGACATTAACCTTGCATGCGACATTGAAAACTGACCTCGAGAGGAACTTGAAGCTTCGGCAGCGGTGGTGCATGTCTTTTGGCTGGGGTGTGAACCTTTTCGAAGGAGACTTTTATCGGCTTATCGTCGGAATCATTGAGGCTGTTGGAAGATTTATTGGTGGCTTGATCGTTTATTTTATCACCGGATGTTGGTGTACCAGATGATGGAGCGGCTGATTCGCGATTCTTTTTCGTTTTTTTCTTGCCATCACTCTGAAGATTGCCCATCGTGGGCTCGGACAAATTTAAGGGATTGGAGACAGCATCCCCAGTGTAATAATACGCTCTCAATGAGTTGATCCATAGGCGGGCGAAGTCGCGCAGATTTCGACGCGAAACTGGTCGCGCCGAATTCGCGACTGCGCCCTGACCTGCATTCACAATATCCATCGTTCCCTTTCCTTTATGTCTTCTTTTTCTTTCTTTCTCTTCCCACACTTTTGGGAGGATCGATAAACGAGGGGAAAACCAGGGCTCTGGGACGAATTATTTTCTTCTCTCTTTTTTTTATCTCCCTCCCTTTCACTACGATGCAGGTATTCACCCTTTCCAATACCTTTGCAGTTACTGTTGTGCTCGTCAGCTGATCTCTAAGTATTCTCGAGGCCAATGCCCCGGAAAAATATATAAGAGTTTTGTCGCGGGATCGCGTGTTACCGACACATCCAGTCTTGTCTTCATCCCTTAATTCCAATGAACTCTGTGTTTCATTTTTTTTCTGCTGTCGATGAATGTCGCTGACACAAAGATTGGTCGGATAGTTGTTGACATTCAGGGATCGGCACGCTTCATCGCACTTTTATCTTATTTACATCGTGATTAGTGTGACTTTTTTAAAATAACTAACAAGGCTACTCTGGTGTGATATCGTGATTATATTTTAGTGTTTATCTAAAAATAAATCCTTGAGTCCAGTTTGTTCAATTTTGTATTTTGTGCATTCAATATTTTCAACAGTGAACATTAATCAGTTTTCTCTATGTAACTCGGATTTCTAAATCGTGCTCTCTTTTTCCTGCGTGATTGCATGTAACGTAACAAAGTACACAGTAAATTAAATGAATTAAATTATCGATCGATTTCAGAAGTATGCCGTCACGTAAATCCTCATGTTGAAAACTTTGTTATTTATAGTTTCGCATTGTAGTTTTGTTCCCATAAAACAAAGAACAAAAAACCTTCTTTATTGAGCCTTCACTCAACGTACTCATACTACTAAGTCCTTGTGAAACCAAGGATTAGTAACAAAAAATTAGAACGACACTGCACCAGAATTATTATAGAACATTTTTAATCTACGAAATCAATGCAAACAACTCATTTCTGGCGATTTCGTATCTTTCCATTTTCCACTTCCAGCATGCGAACTTATTTTCCAGCGATGTTCACGTAATCGATTTCAAGACAGCTTCACAGTTAACTTGCGGCACAAGATCGTAGATATTTTCGTAAGGCTCACATTGTATACAAAAGAAAACATATCACTTCTCTCTTTGTATTAGTTACAGACGAACTTAAATATTTTGGTTCCTTCTTGACCAACACATTTATTTATATTGTACAATTTATAATAAAAAATTACTGAAGGACTCTTGGGTATACTTGATTTAAAGCAATTTTCAAGAATTATTGATTCAATCAATGTTCTTTCTTTAACGTATATTCGATGCTGTGTATATTTCCTGTTTTACGATACATTTGCTAATCAAGACTGCAACACGATTTCTCGGCATCGTTTTGCATATGCAATCTGAGAATAATATTGAACTTCGTACAGCGACGATGATATGTCAACAATTTTTCAATTATAGACACCATTTTATGATAACTATAATAAATATTCATGTGTGGATATGAAAATGAAAAGTTGGAAAGACGAGTGTTATTACGAACGGGTAGTCCTGACGAATGACGACAGACTCGAATCGTTCCGGACTGAGTGAACACGATATACCGGTAGTGCCTCTTCGGCAACCGAATGTTCCACATGGCGAAACTTTCATCACAGTTACTGGCTTACTTCGCTAGTAATTACCTAACGATTCTGAATAACAAAACTCTATTAAAGCGAGGGAGAATACATGTATTTTTGACTCATGATTTTCCTCGTCATTCACAGGGGATTATTTGTAATTTGACCTCGACACAATCGTACACGTATGATCGTTGACATCATCCCATCATTGGCAATAAGAAGAAAAAAACCATTTACGCAACGATTCTTCGTACTCAATCGGGGTACACTTATATAAGTCTTTTGTAGAGATTTATATCATTGGATAATTGAACCGATATTTTTGTTAGCCTTACAATAAAACACTCAAGTTTCTCTGAGTAATGGAATAATATTTTCTGACATAAATCATCTTTTAAGATTGACAGCTCAAGTTAAATTGCCGGAATATACTTTATCTTTTTTTTATAATTTCTCTTTCAAAATTTCACTGCTGTAATTAGTTGGAAAACATTTTACATAACACTGTCAAGTTTCTCTGACTGTAAAGAAATTAGATAGCGAGGTTGTTACTCAGAGGGTACAAGAAAAATCGAAAATTTTGTGATTCTGTATTGTTATGATGTTCACAGACTTCTTATTTCTGCCAGTGCATGAATGGAAATAACGTGGGAGTACTTAAGTGCATATATAACAGCACGAGCTTCCGTGAATCTCTGTGGTAATTCGGTTGTCGACCGGCACTGAGTACATAAAAAATTGAAAACAGGGACGATGACCTCGGTTTCGTAAGGTTGATATCACTCAATCTTTTGGACGCTGCACTACAGAAGTTTATTTATAGTTTTTATGGAGCAATAAAACAGACACAAGAAACTTTAATACGTCGAATTTCCGTGAAATCATAATTGTCTTAATGATCCTCGTACCATTTTCCGGCTCAAAAATAAAACGGTTTGGAAACACAGGAAGTGAAAAAAATATACGTTTTCAGTATAATCTAAAAAATCTATCGTCAAATTTGAATTCGTTAACAAAGATGCTACTAGATATTTGTTTTTTGAGCATGATTATTGGCATAGCCTCTAGTCGCTAACCCTCGCGTGATGATTTACTGCAGGTGCCAATCAATGGGCGGCCGAGTGAATTCCTGACTGCATCGTTTAACATCTGGCATATGAATTCTCCTTTGGAAATGCATGCGTTCACAATGTTTACGACGCAGGTGGTGCACATTAGTGAACTTTTATATGTGAATTTCTTTCGAACTTAATTGCAGTTTATCGTGAGTATGGTCAATCGCACGTGGGCTTGAATTTTTTTTTTTCATAGTTGGGCAGTCGTGGTGGACAAAGTTTCCACATTCATTAAAATCATGGGCAGACTTGGTTCGATTGAATGAAAATAAATTGATATTATTGAATTTATTAATTTCACCACCACTCCGAGTTTTGATTCACTAAAATGAATATTGTTGATATTATTTGCGTCATTGGAATTTATATTTGCTGAAGAATTGCTTGCGGTTTCAACGACGAATCGCTACTGGCTTTGCGACAAACGGTTCGAAGTCAGACACACAATAAAGGTGGTTGGAGGGTGAAATGTTTGAGGGCGCAAACGCGAAGAAACGACCTTCCAACGTTATATCCCGATCGGAAATTGTGGAAGGGGTGTATTCGCTTGACGGTTACTATTTTATTAGATAGACAAGTAAAATTCCTCAATTAATAATATAAATTAGGGACGAGAATCAAAAAACAATACAAACCGAAAATGTTCATAAATTTAAATGACACACAAACTTCATACTTTTTATTCCATCGCTTGTCAAATATCGTTTCGTCATTACCGACAGCTGAAAACTCAAAGGTAAAGGAATATTCTGTGATATCGTTGTAGCTCCTTATCGACGGATGTCTTATTAACTAATTGTGGGTAAACAATAATTAAATGCCTCTGGATTGCTTGAGATGATATGTTCTGAAGTTGGTCAATCGATTAGTCGATTTGAAGTAGATATTTTGGTTTCTATATTCATTATTATTTGAGATCGTGGCAGGAAACTTAATTCATTTGACATTTTCATTTCGCATATCACTATCATCTTTATTCATTACTTACTGCAAGCCAAGTATTCAATCAGTTAACATGATTACAAAATATTTTCTGTGGGTGGGTTTGGATATTTTTGTTAGATTATACTTAGCGAAGTTTTTTGAAACTTATATGTTTCAAACATTCTCGTTTCACAAAGTAATCAGTACACTAAATTTCGTTTGATACGAGTAGAAAATATTTTGCAAAGCAAATACAATGTTACTGTGTCATCTTGAGATTTTAACCCAATTTAATGGGTATTTTGTAGTGTACTCCTCTGAATGTCAACAATTAGTAGCTCATTCGTTAATTTACAATTAGTACTTTTTGGTTGTTTGGTAACGACAAAAGAAATTGTATTCGTGCTTAGAGATAGCACACTCGATATTACACTTACGATGTTTAAGAAATAATAATAATAATAATAATAATAGTAATAATAATGGGTACAAAACAAAGAGAGGGAGGGCGCAAATAAAAACATTTTTATTATTAATCGCCGAAAGCAAATACGGAGGCAGTCAAGATGGTTCTATTTAGTATGTTGAATCACAACTCGTTCCCGTTGTCGATTATAATAATCTTCTAAAAGTTGTTGTCTCCTTCCAGTCACCCACAAATGAAATCTGTTCATTTTATTGATCAGTTCCTTACTTGCCTGTGCATTGCTAGAAGGATCAACAACTATTTTGATATCATCGTTTGGATATATTACAGGCATAGTTGGATTCAAAACTTGAGTTGTTGGATTTTTAGATAAACAGTGAGACTGGTAATCTGGACAGCAGAAGCCTCCGATCCCAGTAACACAACTCGGGTCACAGTAACATAAAGTGTTTGAAATAGGGATGGCAAATCGATAATCTTTGCGTATTCCAGGACATCGGCCACGTTTAAAATATAAAGAACAGTACCCGCCAACGGAGGGCAGCGTATTTATCGGATTATAAAAATGAGAGGCCGTTGGTCTAACAGGAGACGGTGGTGGTCTAACAGGAGAGAATGTTGGTCTAACGGGAGAGGGTGTTGGCCTATCATCGGATGCTGTTGATTCCACAGGTGTGTTACGTAAACAGTGAGATTGATAATCTGGACAACACGCATTGCCAGTGGCGCCAGAAACACAACTTCGATCACAGTAACATAAAGTGCGTCCAATTGGTATAGCAAATCGGTAATCCTTACGTACTCCGGGACATTGACCACGAAGGAAATATAAAGAACAGAATGCACCAACAAAAGGTGGTGGATTTGACGGCTTATAGAAAGGAGGAACTGTTGTTTCAATAGGGGAGACTGTCGTCTCCAACGAGGACACTGTCGTCTCCAACGGGGACATTGTTGTTTCAGCAGAAGCAGGTGTTGTTTCGACAGAGGGTGTTGTTGTTTCGGCAGGAGCGGTTGTTGTCACAACAGGGGTCACCGTTGTTTCAGCAGACGTTGTCTCAACAGGGGTCGCAGTTGTTTCACCAGGAGCTAGTGTTGTCGTGAGAGGGACCACCGCTGTTTGGACAAAAGCAGCTGTAGTCTCGACAGGGGCTGCTGTCGTTTCAGCAGAAGCAACGGTTGTTTCGGCAGGAGCGGCTGACGGCTTGGCAGGGGCCACCGTTGTTTCGACAGAAGCCGCTGTTGTTTCAACGGAATCAGCTGTTGTCACGACAGGGTCGGCCGTTGTTTCACCAGAAGCTAGTGTTGTCGTGACAGAGACCGTAGTTGTTTTAGCAGAAGCAGTAGTTGTGACGACAGGGACTACCGTTGTTTCGACAGAAGCAGCTGTAGTCTCGACAGGGGCTGCTGTCGTTTCAACAGAAGCGACAGTTGTTGCGACAGGAAGGGTCGATGGCTCGACAGGCGCTGCTGTCGTTTCAGCAGGAGCGGCTGATGGCTTGACAGGTGCCACTGTCGTTTCAGCAGTAGCAACGGTTGTTTCAGCAGAAGCCGCTAATGGTTCGGCAGGCTCCGCTGCTGTTTCGGCCGAAATAGCTGTTGGGTCAACAGGCGCCGCTGCGGTTTCAGTAGAAGTAGCTAATGGCTCGGCGGGCTCCGCTGCTGTTTCGGCCGAAATAGCTGATGGGTCGACAGGCGCCGCTGCCGTTTCAGTAGAAGTAGCTAATGGCTCGGCAGGCTCCGCTGCTGTTTCGGCCGAAATAGTTGATGGCTCGGCAGGCTCCGCTGCTGTTTCAGTAGAAGTAGCTAATGGCTCGGCAGGAGCTGCTGCCGTTTGAGTAGAAGTAGCTAATGGCTCGGCGGGCTCCGCTGCTGTTTCGGCCGAAATAGCTGATGGGTCGACAGGCGCCGCTGCCGTTTCAGTAGAAGTAGCTAATGGCTCGGCGGGCTCCGCTGCTGTTTCAGCCGAAATAGTTGATGGGTCGACAGGCGCCGCTGCCGTTTCAGTAGAAGTAGCTAATGGCTCGGCGGGCTCCGCTGCTGTTTCGGCCGAAATAGTTGATGGGTCGACAGGCGCCGCTGCGGTTTCAGTAGAAGTAGCTGATGGCTCGACAGGAACTGCTGCCGTTTCAGTAGAAGTAGCTAATGGCTCGGCAGGCTCCGCTGCTGTTTCAGTAGAAGTAGCTAATGGCTCGGCGGGCTCCGCTGCTGTTTCGGCCGAAATAGCTGATGGGTCGACAGGCGCCGCTGCCGTTTCAGTAGAAGTAGCTAATGGCTCGGCGGGCTCCGCTGCTGTTTCGGCCGAAATAGTTGATGGCTCGGCAGGCTCCGCTGCTGTTTCGGTAGAAGTAGCTAATGGCTCGGCAGGAGCTGCTGCCGTTTCAGTAGAAGTAGCTGATGGGTCGACAGGCGCCGCTGCGGTTTCAGTAGAAGTAGCTAATGGCTCGGGAGGCTCCGCTGCTGTTTCAGTAGAAGTAGCTAATGGGTCGACAGGCGCCGTTGCCGTTTCAGTAGAAGTAGCTAATGGCTCGGCGGGCTCCGCTGCTGTTTCGGCCGAAATAGTTGATGGCTCGGCAGGCTCCGCTGCTGTTTCGGTAGAAGTAGCTAATGGCTCGGCAGGAGCTGCTGCCGTTTCAGTAGAAGTAGCTGATGGGTCGACAGGCGCCGCTGCGGTTTCAGTAGAAGTAGCTAATGGCTCGGCAGGCTCCGCTGCTGTTTCAGTAGAAGTAGCTAATGGCTCGGCGGGCTCCGCTGCTGTTTCAGTAAAAGTAGCTAATGGCTTGGCAGGAGCTGCTGCCGTTTCAGGAGAAGTAGCTAATGGCTCGGCGGGCTCCACTGCTGTTTCGGCCGAAATAGTTAATGGCTCGGCAGGCTCCGGTGCTGTTTCAGTAGAAGTAGCTAATGGCTCGGCAGGCTCCGCTGCTGTTTCAGTAGAAGTAGCTAATGGCTCGGCGGGCTCCGCTGCTGTTTCAGTAGAAGTAGCTAATGGCTCGGCGGGCTCCGCTGCTGTTTCGGCCGAAATAGTTGATGGCTCGGCAGGCTCCGCTGCTGTTTCGGTAGAAGTAGCTAATGGCTCGGCAGGAGCTGCTGCCGTTTCAGTAGAAGTAGCTGATGGGTCGACAGGCGCCGCTGCGGTTTCAGTAGAAGTAGCTAATGGCTCGGCAGGCTCCGCTGCTGTTTCAGTAGAAGTAGCTAATGGCTCGGCGGGCTCCGCTGCTGTTTCAGTAGAAGTAGCTAATGGCTTGGCAGGAGCTGCTGCCGTTTCAGTAGAAGTAGCTAATGGCTCGGCGAGCTCCACTGCTGTTTCGGCCGAAATAGTTAATGGCTCGGCAGGCTCCGGTGCTGTTTCAGTAGAAGTAGCTAATGGCTCGGCAGGAACTGCTGCCGTTTCAGTAGAAGTAGCTAATGGCTCGGCGGGCTTCGCTGCTGTTTCGGCCGAAATAGCTGATGGGTCGACAGGCGCTGCTGCGGTTTCAGTAGAAGTAGCTAATGGCTCGGCAGGCTCCGCTGCTGTTTCAGTAGAAGTGGCTAATGGCTCGGCGGGCTCCGCTGCTGTTTCAGTAGAAGTAGCTAATGGCTTGGCAGGAGCTGCTGCCGTTTCAGTAGAAGTAGCTAATGGCTCGGCGGTCTCCACTGCTGTTTCGGCCGAAATAGTTAATGGCTCGGCAGGCTCCGCTGCTGTTTCAGTAGAAGTAGCTAATGGCTCGGCAGAAACTGCTGCCGTTTCAGTAGAAGTAGCTAATGGCTCGGCGGGCTTCGCTGCTGTTTCGGCCGAAATAGCTGATGGGTCGACAGGCGCCGCTGCCGTTTCAGTAGAAGTAGCTAATGGCTCGGCAGGCTTCGCTGCTGTTTCGGCCGAAATAGTTGACGGGTCGACAGGCGCCGCTGCTGTTTCGGTAGAAGTAGCTAATGGCTCGGCAGGAGCTGCTGCCGTTTCAGTAGAAGTAGCTGATGGGTCGACAGGCGCCGCTGCGGTTTCAGTAGAAGTAGCTAATGGCTCGGCAGGCTCCGCTGCTGTTTCAGTAGAAGTAGCTAATGGCTTGGCAGGAGCTGCTGCCGTTTCAGTAGAAGTAGCTAATGGCTCGGCGGGCTCCACTGCTGTTTCGGACGAAATAGTTAATGGCTCGGCAGGCTCCGCTGCTGTTTCAGTAGAAGTAGCTAATGGCTCGGCAGGAACTGCTGCCGTTTCAGTAGAAGTAGCTGATGGGTCGACAGGCGCCGCTGCTGTTTCGGCCGAAATAGTTGATGGCTCGGCAGGCTCCGCTGCTGTTTCGGTAGAAGTAGCTAATGGCTCGGCAGGCTCCGCTGCTGCCGTTTCAGTAGAAGTAGCTGATGGGTCGACAGGCGCCGCTGCGGTTTCAGTAGAAGTAGCTAATGGCTCGGCAGGCTCCGCTGCTGTTTCAGTAGAAGTAGCTAATGGCTCGGCGGGCTCCGCTGCTGTTTCAGTAGAAGTAGCTAATGGCTTGGCAGGAGCTGCTGCCGTTTCAGTAGAAGTAGCTAATGGCTCGGCGAGCTCCACTGCTGTTTCGGCCGAAATAGTTAATGGCTCGGCAGGCTCCGGTGCTGTTTCAGTAGAAGTAGCTAATGGCTCGGCAGGAACTGCTGCCGTTTCAGTAGAAGTAGCTAATGGCTCGGCGGGCTTCGCTGCTGTTTCGGCCGAAATAGCTGATGGGTCGACAGGCGCCGCTGCGGTTTCAGTAGAAGTAGCTAATGGCTCGGCAGGCTCCGCTGCTGTTTCAGTAGAAGTGGCTAATGGCTCGGCGGGCTCCGCTGCTGTTTCAGTAGAAGTAGCTAATGGCTTGGCAGGAGCTGCTGCCGTTTCAGTAGAAGTAGCTAATGGCTCGGCGGTCTCCACTGCTGTTTCGGCCGAAATAGTTAATGGCTCGGCAGGCTCCGCTGCTGTTTCAGTAGAAGTAGCTAATGGCTCGGCAGAAACTGCTGCCGTTTCAGTAGAAGTAGCTAATGGCTCGGCGGGCTTCGCTGCTGTTTCGGCCGAAATAGCTGATGGGTCGACAGGCGCCGCTGCCGTTTCAGTAGAAGTAGCTAATGGCTCGGCAGGCTTCGCTGCTGTTTCGGCCGAAATAGTTGACGGGTCGACAGGCGCCGCTGCTGTTTCGGTAGAAGTAGCTAATGGCTCGGCAGGAGCTGCTGCCGTTTCAGTAGAAGTAGCTGATGGGTCGACAGGCGCCGCTGCGGTTTCAGTAGAAGTAGCTAATGGCTCGGCAGGCTCCGCTGCTGTTTCAGTAGAAGTAGCTAATGGCTCGGCGGGCTCCGCTGCTGTTTCAGTAGAAGTAGCTAATGGCTTGGCAGGAGCTGCTGCCGTTTCAGTAGAAGTAGCTAATGGCTCGGCGGGCTCCACTGCTGTTTCGGACGAAATAGTTAATGGCTCGGCAGGCTCCGCTGCTGTTTCAGTAGAAGTAGCTAATGGCTCGGCAGGAACTGCTGCCGTTTCAGTAGAAGTAGCTGATGGGTCGACAGGCGCCGCTGCTGTTTCGGCCGAAATAGTTGATGGGTCGACAGGTGCCGCTGCGGTTTCAGTAGAAGTAGCTAATGGCTCGGCAGGCTCCGCTGCTGTTTCAGTAGAAGTAGCTAATGGCTCAGCAGGATCTGCTGCCGTTTCAGTAGAAGTAGCATCTATGGTTTGTCCCAAACTACCAAGATACAAGCATCCAAGGAAAGCTATAAAAAAATAGTGGTTGGCCCACATTCTGCATCTGAAATAAATGGAAAATATATTGGTGAAATATCTACGCAACAAATCGTGCATACAGTATTGCTAGTATTTACGTCCAAACTTGCACGGGAAAACGGTACGTACCTAATAAGCCAAAAGGCACTAATTGACGGTTAGACCAATGTCAAGTCGATCCTCGAATTATTTTAAGGAGCGTTCCAACTTTTGAGAAGAAGCCAACTCTTCGAAACTTCAAGAGCAACTGTAGGTGCTGCGTTTAGACAACTTCACTTAAGTGTGTCTGCATCGTGGAAATGACAAAATAGCATTGAAGATTATTTTCTTTGTCAAATAGAGGCTTAAAAAAAATCGCTCACAATGAAAGGTTATAGACAAAGTAAACACACATTTAAAAAGAATTCATAACAGTTTCAATTTTCCGCTTCGCGATGTTGGAGCAATAAAGGAAACTATTTGCTCACGTGTAAAATGTAGGTAAGACAATTGATAATGTTGAATCACTTTTCATTCACGAACATTTATTGTATACCCTACTTACGCAAGCATTTTGATTTTTCTAGATCATATGTATTCAATACTTTAATCAGACTGATTTATAACTGTCGGAAAATGTTCATATCTGTCAGATTTCACTACATACTTTGAAACAATAAAAACTTACAACTCAAACATTCAGCACCGAAAATTTCAACGTTTGTTGGATGGCAGCCAAAACAACGATCCATTATTCAGGTATTAATAAACAATTACGAAATACTTAAAAACAATTTTCTCCGAAATAGTCGATACCGTTTAATCGACGATTCTTACACTTTATATTGAGCTCTAAATAAACCTCCGTATTGTTAGGGTACTTCAAAACGTATCACCAAAATGGGAGTTTTATACGGTACCGACTAATATCGATGCTGACGAAATTTCGATAACAAACAAACAACTTTCCCACCACTACTTCTACCTCATAGCAGGTCGTTCGATTTTCCGGAATAAGATTACTTATTACAAATTTATTGCATTAACATAGTGGATGAAATGAGATCTATTGCAATTCATCGAACATTAACAACTTGTATTCTTTTGTTATCAAGACTTGTTGCAATACATTAGAAAAATATGTGGTATCCAAATATTGATGAAATATTTTAACTACGGTTCAACGTCTTTCCAGAACATTCTATTTTTCCATTACCCATATTTTTGTCACGGCCTTATCAGTCTGTTACAACAGCGATATATTTGGTTATTAACTGAAATTTCAACATCATCTACAGTTGCTCAGTGGGAGGTTAAAAGAATGCTTCAAGATTGTCACGGCTGAGTAGAAGTGTTTATTTATCAACCACCACCATCGCTGGGTATTTACTTTTCCACATTGCTGCCGGACAGTTGATGTCTTACCGGCTGACGGCTTTGAGAGGTAATTTTAATCGTTTCTGAATAGCACTTAATACAATAATATATTTTTAACGATTATATGGTTGTTTTTTATTTTTATTTCTTTAAGATCAACACACTAATTTGACACAGAAAATGAACGCCGGACGTAAGATAAAATTTTGATGTTGGTGTTGGCGTAAAATTTTGGTATCCATAATATTTGCTGGTTGCTTAAAAATGATTTCTTAACATCTCGTTAGCATATTTTTTTCCTGTTGAATTTGCCTATCTCGAGGGCCTGCACTACAGTGTAAAGACAAACATGGTAACGTAACGAAAGCGATAACATACCAGCACCTCTACGGATTTTATTGTCATCTCGTATACGAGGGGCAATAAAGATTTGACCTAAGAGATCTGGAGTAGATGTTATTTTAACTAATTCCCCACGGGAGGGTTTCGGAATCATTGTCTTTGGCATTTGTCAGGTACTTTGTCTCAGATGATTTAGAATACGAGATGACATCAGCGTTTTGGAGTAATTACGTAAAACCTATATCTTAATACAATGAGTTGTAATTAAATTAGTACGCAATAATTTAATCATGATTGATTTTAATCTATTACAGATAATAAAAGTTGGTTGAACTTTGGAGAAACTTGTTTAGAAGTGTATCAAGCACGTGTAGCTGCTCAGTTTTATTTCAGTGGTATTCGAGATAATTGCAAACGTGACCGCGAAACATCAATGCATGGCTAGACGAGACGATCTAATCATAGAAAATCAAATAATTTTTTTAACCAGAATTTAGTTCGTTACTATAAATACATTAATGAAGAATTTAACTGTTTTGCACGACAACTTGCCGAATAAGCAAATTGTGCAACTCAGTGGTGCCGTTTCGGGCCCATGTCACATAAGTACCTTGCTCGAAATAAATCATCGAATATAGAAATAATAAATCTTTTCTCTTGGCTGGTTAAAATTAAAATGAATAGAAGAAGGACGGAAAAAATGAATTATCATAGCCGCGAGAACTGCTTATTCAGTACGAAATCAGACTGCGTGTAAAGCCGTAGTAATTACTTCGCATTGTGGGAAAGCTGAAATCTACGGAACCCTCGCTCTGTACCCGCGTTGCACGACGTAGCATTGTCTTTTCTATACGACATCCGGTCGTTTCTCTGTCTTTCTCTCTCTCTCTGTCTTTTCCTTGTCGCGCCATCTCAGCACCCTATCTGCCTTCTTGTCCGCCTTACCTCGTTGATTCACAATTAGTGAAGAGCTATATCGTTCTTTTTCCTGCTTGTTCGTCGGTTGATGAAGAATATACTCGGTCATACATCCAAGTTGTTAAAATTTTTTCCCGGAGCTGTAGAAAATTCAAATAAACCCCAGATTTCTATGGAATCACTTTAACCTCTGCCATTATTAACTAAACGTGTGAATAATTTATTAAACAGTACGAATTTATAGCATTTTCCCCGTCCAAAACTCGTTTTTCAAGTTTCTATAATTATCCCATTACTTAATTGTTCGATAATCTTTTTGAAATTAGTTTCAGTGGTTTAAGAAAAATCACTTATTCGAAGTGAAACACGTCATTTTACATCACGTCGTTCTAAATTTCATGCCACGTTCAATCTCCATTAGAAAGGTACGAGATTCGATGAGGGAAGGACGAATACGATAAATAATGTGAGACTCGAAAAATTTCGTTTTATCATTTATTTTTTTTTGTTTTTGTTCTTGTTTTTCTTTAATATTGCAACATAAAATTTGTACAAATAATAATTCGACGATAATAATGACATAACTAATAATAGGCAATAATTAATATTTATATATGCATATATATATATAAATGTTTGTGTATATTTATATATATACATATATAATTTCACGAGATTTCTGTGAGGATATTTATATATATTTATATTTGTATATACAAATTATAATCGACATTGTTGGACGACCTACATCGTTATCGGTCCCTCGGCGCTTTAAGTTCAAATATTGAACGGTGAACGGACCTCCTTTTGTTTGTTTTTCCAGTAACAATAATTATACTCTGTATGCTGAAATTGGCGTGTTGCTCTAACAATTTTTGTGTTTTGTATTTTAGTGAATTTTTTTTTGGTGTCACTAAACGAGTTCTGTTTTTTCGTGTACAATTTTGAATTCTCGTGTTTGATCTGTAATTTTTGTTTTACTTTAGACGAAAGTAATGTTTTTCATTTGCTCAATTCATGGCAAAATTTATCGTTTTTGCTTAATTACGTCGTAGATAAATACTAGTATGAGTTCTTAGGGTATATTACGTTACAATCTCTTCTCGTTTGCACTATGTACATAATTCTTTGAATTTTTAAAATTTATTTTTATACAAGGCTTGGGCTGTACGGGGACATTGGTGTCTGGGGCAGATCGAGGATGTAAAAAGGGAAGGAAAGAGAGAAAGAGAGAGGAAGAGTAGAAGGGAAAAATGGGCTCGAACCGGTGGGAAAGGAGACGATTCTGCCAACGCTCGTTAAATTTAATCACCCGTTATGTAAGTATTATATATTCACCTCGTCTTTTGCCTCTAAGGTTCCATTATGCAAAAATATTTCAATTCTTTCATTCTCTGCTCTTTTCTTTCTCATTCTCGTATTTCCTCTTTCTCTCTCTTTATCTTTCTCTGTCTTTTTCTTACATACAGCACACTTTGTCGAACTAATTGGTCGCAGGTGCGCAGACCGAAGTTTCAAGACGATAAAATTCACAGAGGAATGAATAACACTAACGGTTTAGGATAATACGTTTGAAAAAAAATATTTTGATAGAATTTAAAAACTACATTGTATTTTACTTAACTTCACAATTAAAACTCACGTTTTTCAATCGAATCGAAATCCGTGTGTTTTAGAAATGGACTGCGTTACGAGTAAGAAAATGTTCAATTGTGAAATCGTTTCAAGGTAATTATCGAAAAAAATTAAATTTATCTTTAAATATTTGTACTAAAAGTTTTTTAAAATGATTTTTAATATTCATTTGATAACCAATTTTAATTTCATTCGTACTGGTTTTTCTTTTTGTCAAGTTTCACATTCGATCGTTGCCTGTTTATAATTGCAGATGAGTGATTTTCGAGTGAAAAGATTAGAAGTTTAAGATCGAATTATTTCACTCGATTTTCTCATTTTTTGTCACGCAATTTGTTTTTAAGATTGATTAGTTAATTTTTTTTTAATTCCTAAAACGCTAATTAACGAGCGCTGGCAGTAAATCCTTTGAATCGAACACCGGATTAGGCTAATATCTCGTCATTTGTCTTAATTTCTATACATGTATAATATATATATATATGTATATATTTTTTTTTCTTCGTGGGACATGGCTGTGTTTCGTATTTTTAACAACATTTCGCGATAAAAAAATCGATACAATTTATTGGTAGATTATTTTTTAATTCGATTTTTCTTTCGATCGTAATATTTAGCGTAAAATAAATCTCGTATTCAACACATATTCTCTTAAGATTTGCGTGTGCGTTTGAATGAAGCCAAGGCGATGAATTCGCTACACGAAAAATGTTCATAAGTAACGCGAATTCTTGAAGCCTCGAGCTATTCAGATTAATCTCGCGAAATTCACCATTTAGCGCTGCGTGATACATAAACAACAACAAAAAATGTGGTAAATGAGATCAAAAGTGTATTAAAAACGAGGCAAAACAAATGTAATATGAAGAGATTGAGAAAACGTGAGTTTTGAGGTTTTCTTTCGATGTTTTCACCAATTTATAAAACGTTATGACACTTTCTATAATTTTGTTAATGAGTGAAGAAAAATCTTAAGTTTTCTCGATTTCTCTAAATATTTAATTCCATTTTTCATTTCGTTAGTGATCAAAAATTAATAATAATTACACAATAATTCAGCATGACTTGAAGAAATTTAATTTATTCACGAATTCTCTCAAACTCTTAACAATTTAATTGCAGTATAATAAGAGACACGGTGGATATATCCAACCATATGGATATATACATCACGAGAACACATCGAGTCCTAATCTCTCTAATATACTTAATTACGAATTTTATGGCTATATTTACAATGTTGTGTGTCCGTGTGTTTTTTTATTCATTTTCATTTTTCTTTATCCTTTTTTTCCTCGTGAAACTCTTGAATCCCGCGAAACGCACTTTGGGCGCGCCGACAATTTAATGAATTAGGACTTGACGCGGGATTATTTAAAAATGCATTGAAACTCTGGGACGATATAAGTACGAGAATACTTACAAGATTCTTGCCTGAGACTCTTTAATAGGCCTCGATTTTTTTTTTTGTACCGAGGTTGACATTTATACTTTGCGCTCACGCATTCATCTATATATGTATATATAATATATATATTTATAATTTTATACATTTATTATGTAAATGCTATGTGTTTTTTTCCTCTTTTCTCTTTTCTTTTCTTAAAGTAATAATAATCACGTCACATTGATAAATATATACCTCTCGAATCATTCTACAAGGGATCACAATCATCCATCGTTCAAATGTTTAGTTTCCATTGTTTTTTTTTTTTTTTCATCAATTCTTCGCCCACGATATAAAAGTATAAAATACGTCGATTGCACCGTGATTCGATTAACGCCGAAGAATCGAGTTTTTCATCGACCTCACGGTGTATCCATTTTTGTTATTCTTATTTCTTGGTTTATGGCAATGATAATAATGATTTTTTTTTTTTTTTTAAATAAAAAAATCGCAAAACGTTACAACGTCCAGTCACGATCGTTACTTTGAAATTAAACTCCGTCATGTCAAAGCGTGAAACATGTGATGGTTGTTTTTTGGCAACTAATTAGTTCATGAAAATCTCTTATTTATAGTCGAAATTTATAAACTACACTAGAGATCGATTAGTGATTTCTCAATTTCTAGGTTGATTATTTTTTACACAAGCTTTCGAATGATGTTTCTCCAAAAGAATGAATCGATAATCATTTGACATTGATGCCTGGGGCAAAGGAATAATTTATTTCAACATTCTTTTCAACATCCAACACAAAAACAAAGAGGATGTTATTTTCGTTTGTGGGTGAGTTTAAAAAGATTGAACCGACACTTGTCAATCTTCTCTTTTTCGTGGAACTTGTCTTTTGAATATTGATTGAAGATCTATAGTTCACTGAGACGAGAACAAGCGAAAACGAAGTAAAATAAGGGAAGAAGAAAAAGCTTCGAGAGTTTGTCGTCTCGGTGAACGATAGATTAAACAAAGTTGCGAATTTTCCGAGGTTTCGTCCCGGTGCTCTTGAAAATAGTTTTGCATTTCACGCGACGATGCCCAAGAGTTTGGGTATTCGTGGCACGCCATATAGTCGCGGACCAAGATATTTATATATATATACACATTTACGTGTGGTCGTGGGATGCTAAAAATTATAATATGTACATAAAGGTCGCGTCATCGTTTCTCACACAACTACGATCGTCGGAAGAGGAAGTCTCTTTCGCTCCGCCCTACCAACAAACAAAATGCGAATTTGAGCAAAGTGGATGTCGTGGTAGAATTTCCATGGCTAGCCAGGCGAGTAGCGAACTCTGGGTATATCTTTTCATAAGCGGAATAACCCTATTTTCCACGGGAATTTGATGTGCAAATATTCCAGTTTCTTGTTCGTCGTTGCTTAACATTCACAAGGTAATCCCGTATTTTTTCTTAATTTTCGTAAATAATTCGTGAATGAAAAAAAAAAAATTAGTTTTATTTACCACATCGCATTTTTTCTATAATTAAATTCGAAATTAAATACCTCGAGTTTTTCGTCACGTTGCAGTTTGAATTCCACTCATGGATCATAGAGTTTGTGCTTTTGGAATGTATTTTGAAATTTTTTCATCAGCCGGAAAGGATATTGAAAATAAAAATCAACAATTCGATAAATTCTATCGCATTCTAATGAAAAAATAAAATGATAGATACAGAGTAGCTTTTGTCCAATGAATGAAACAATTGAAGCTTTGTTCTGTATTACCACGGCATATCCTTTTGGTTCGCTACATTTGCAGAGCGTGCCTAGAAGTTCTCCTCGTTAAGTGACTTTGCAGAAATTCAAGAATCTATTAATCAAGGGCAGACGTAATAATATGGCCTCTTGCGGCGTCTTCAGCCTTTCTTCGAAATGTGTCTTTCTTTTTTTTTCACGAAAATGTGACAGTTGTAAACGTGCACGGAGAGAAAAAAATGGAAGAACGAAGTATTATTCGTTCGTCGATTTTTTTCTGGATGGTTTTGTTTTGTTTTTTTTTTTTTATACAACGTGCTCGTTAGAATTTTCTGTACAAAGTACTCGAGACAATCGATTCAAAATACACGTACCGAGTCTCGAACGTGCTCTGATAAACCTCAACCTCTCATACTGCTTAGAACTATTAAAATCGTCATGATCCTTGGCGTTATTGAGCCACGAAGAATAATACGATGTAGAAGCAAAATCATCGTCAACGTCATCGTAAAAAAAGAATTCACGATTATCACGATTCACTGGATGGTCGTTGGTACGTAAATGACGTCGACGACGATCATCCAACCTTCACAATTGTTCCGACAATATTATAACTCTGAGTGTCTGTATATTATCGTTGTGAAGCATTTTTTTCGAACCCTTAAAAGAAACTCTCGTTTCTTCGGTAGTGTCGTCGATGTTTGTGCGTTGCTCGCAGCCTTCGGCTTCGGCTCTTTCACAATCGGGTGATTTTTCGATGCCACCGTCTCCTCGATTTTGTGTCCTTGAGCCATGTGCCTCGATAACGTCCGGTATGGACGAAGACATGGTCAAGGGTGATTGTCTTTCGCTCCTTGATCTTGGACTCAGTTTACCGAGACAATCAGGCTGTTGTTGTTGGGATTGTGTATGCCTTGAGGAATTATCGATTTCATTAAGTTTTGTCTGTGTCGCATCAAGCCCGGTCCGGGTCGATCCAACGGGTGAGTTAGACATTGGTATCGATCTCGTGTACGTGGATCCTGTAAGATCAACGTAAGTTTGTCTCGATCGTGATGGAAGAGTATCGATTGGCAGGAACTGATTGTTGCTCGGTGTTGAAAGACAAGCGAAAGAATTATTGCGAGAACGAGCCTCGTCGGTGAGAATAACGGGGGTCGGTCTTTCGAGGCTGGAAGTAGGATTATCGCTTGGATAACGTCGAAGATAAGGACTCGTAACGGACGTTAAGTTGTTAGGACTGGACACTTTGTTCCGACTTTCAGTGGATTTCCCTCGTGTCTCATTGCTCTCTTCTTGAGACGATGGAATTTCCATAGACGATCTTTTCATCAACGATTGAAAACACGTAGTATCGCTCGATGATCTCGAGTTCCTTGGGCTCGTTTGTGAGCGTCGGATATCGGATTTCTGTCGCTGCAAATCGGTCTCAGCGCCGTTGAGCTTACGCTCGAGATTCGTAGATTCATCGCGCGATGATCCAATTGGATTTTCCGTAGGATCATCGCTTTTCCAAGCTTGATCCGGTAACTCCGGAACTGCCTCGAGAAGACCCGAACGATCGATACGACGGGGCAAAGTTGCCAAGTGTCCCGTTGTGTCAGGACTTCTCGAATGACGATTTCGCAAGTTTATACTCTGTGGCTCGTGTTCTACTATCTCGAGAAGACCCGATCTGTCGATACGTCGCACAGATGTTTGTATCGGTAAATTATTCGTTTCGTAAATTGGCTCAGGACTTGGATTACGTGTACGTAACGATTGTTGGGGTAATGTTCGATAATAATCAACGTTTTGCGTCAATTGACCTTCGTTTGTCATGTACGCCATGCGATAAGGACGATTATTAGAAGACGGTAATGTTGCGAATATCGGTGTTACAGGACTTGATGCTTTTATCGTTGTTGCCTCACCCATTGCTCCGGCAGTTGGGATTGTTGATGTTGCCGATATTTCGCTCGTTGGATTTTCTATTACTATCTCCATGTGATGGGGGGCCTGCTGCTAGAGCCAGGTCGTTCTTGTTTTGCCGGCTCGAGAGCCGGTTGGCTGATCTCAGACAATTATTTCTCTTATTACCCGTGGTCGTCGGCTGTTTGGCGTTGAGTAACCGGACTCCAAGCTCTCATCATACGAAAGACTCACTTGTTGCGGAGGTTTTGCATCTTCGTCATATGCCTCTTGATAAGGTAGCCCTGAGACATCGTACGGGGAATCTGCACAAATTTTTATTCGCAATTAAAAGTTTTTTCCATCATTCCTTTACATTTATCTCAATTATTAATATTTATCTTTTTATTTACTCACCAGCATGCTTTTGCGATTTAACAACAGTTGCAAAAGGTTCCGAGCAAAATTGTTGTCGACTTGGATTGTGATTCTCTCTGTAATCATCCCGCTGTGGCATGTAGTGCTGATGAGCGGGATAATCACACTCGGTCGTTGCGTATCCACCAAGATCGTACGGTTGATTTATTCCATTTGCTGTTGCTGATTTTAACTGCCATATTGAATCTTGCGAGTTTACCGAACCACCGTTGTTTGAGTTTGAATAACTGTTGTCCATGTAGCCCATATTGACACCTAGATGACGAAAAGAAACTTTTCATTTGAATAACATCCAAAAATCTCGAGGTTCTAACTTTTTTAGCTATACATTTTTCCTTACACGTGCAAATTCAATTGAAATTTCGTACTTGGTCCTTCGTTACGAATCTTTGTTACTTCATTTTTTTTCAAACAAAACCACCGTAAGAAATAATTGGTAAAAATTCTGCAAAATTTTTCCGAGTGTATTGAATTTGTGAATAGTTGTGCAATTTTAACAAATAATAACTGATCATAACCGTGTAGAATAAAAAAATCTGGTATTTCCCGTTGAAATGGTAGTTTAATTATTTTGAAAAACGGTTAGTATTAGTGTGACAACGCAAGTCCCATTCCGTGGCTCATAATTGTAGTTTGGGACAAATTTTGATAGAACTAAATACCAAATTGTTGGTTCTACTTTATACGACATCAATGATAATCATAACATTCTAATTTTGAAACACAGTACACATGCATCATTGAAATTTTGCTGATACAATCAGCAGGTGGATAAATATTGTTACCCATCGCGTTTTCCTTTCCGAATAAACGTGTTACTAATTCCATTTGGGTAAACAGAAAGTATGATTAGTTAGTGTCGAAAATTTACCATTCTCACCATTGATGTTGTGATTGGGTTGATGGTAACCATAACCAGGTTGTACGTAAGCTGGGGTCTTCGAGTCTTCGAGAGCAAGAGCGTGGTCGAGACTGTGTTCGAGAGCTTTGTTCTCGGCGTAATAAGGCGGTGGCGCCTGAGTTTGTTGGCCATTTCCGGTGACAAGGCTTGGTCGGACGCTGCAAAAAGAAAAATCATTTATTATGATGAATTAATAAAATGCACAAAACGATGTCGAAATACAAATAAATAATTGAAAATTTGTTTCATTTTTTCACACGAGGTTTCGGGAGGGTTTGGGAACTCGAGACTGTCTCTCTCGCTCCATAGGTGACTTTTGAGCACCATGAAAAATGATGCTGAAATATAAATCAAGAGAATTGTGGAGAATAGATCGTACATAAAGGGCTGAGTAACAAGCAACTTTTAAACAAAGTTATGCCTCCTTGACGAAGCTTCTCTCTGAAAGGTTAAAAAATGCAAATGCGTATGACTTTCAACCTGGATTTACATTCAGCGAGATAAATAGGAATAAAAGAAAAGGATAGAATATCAGAAAAGCAAAGCATCTAAACGTCCCAAGAATAGCCATAAAAGTTAGTGCTCTTTTATTTTGATGTATTTATTTTTTATTTTTTGAAAAAAATCGTAAACTCGTCGTCCGTGGTGAGCGCTTAAGAGTACCGCAGTGAGTGTGTTTCTGCAACAAGCCCTCCGGAGAATGCAAGAGGGACATCTCTGTCCTCTCGTTACTCTTTCTTTTTTTCTTTACCCTCAACATATAGTTGTTTCGATAGAGGATGCTCGTAAATCCAAGACCATGAAGAACAGCGACCCGGTTCTGCATGCCTCTCTCTTTTTTTTTACGATGCATGAGGACGAAAGAAAGAAGAAAAAATAATGTATGCTCGATAAAGCTTATAACGCGATGGCACATGACTCATATTTATATAAGCGTTGAAAAGAAGCAGACCCGTTGTTATGCGTGATCGAGCTTGAGGAAAATCGATATCATCACAGCCTCTTTTTATGAAACAGTAGAAAAAAATGTCCAGCCTTTTGAAGAGGGTGCGGCAAAAGATTGACTTAATAGAGAAAAAAGGGAGAGTTGAATAGAAAATTTAATCACGATACGCAATTTATTAAACTGGTCAAAAAGAAAGTATACATTCATTAAGTTTTATTGATTTCTATCGTTTCTTGTATACTCCATTTTTTTTTTAAAGGAACTATAATTGAAATTGAAGTTCTTGAAAATTTCGATTTGGAATTTTCTTGAAATTACGAATGAAAATCCTATCCATTAATTTAAATGTAATGATAATTATTTCGTTTTGTTGCAGAATGAAGATTGTGTTGTTCATTAAGAGTTTATATATACAGGAAGGATAAAATTGAATAGAGCAAAGAACATAAGAAAGACCGTGATCGTTCAGTGAGGATTTTCCGTGCAGATTGCTTTAAGCGCACTCGACGAGAACATCGTTGACACCATTTTTTTTTTACATTTATAAAAAAAGAGGTTGAAAAAAGTGGAAGGGGCTTCGAAAAGATCTCGAGGTGGCGAAGCGGATAGTTTTCTTTCTTTATCCCTCCTTTTTTCTCTCTGTGCATTATCGCGTGCTCGTTTTTTCATCGTTTTTCGTGAATCTCTCCCCTTCGCTTGTCTCTCGCATCGAAGAGTCTCACAATCCGGAAAGACGAGACTTCCATTTCACGGTTTACGGGCGTTCGATATAGCTCACGAGAGGCAGTATCTTTGCGGAGATGAGGAAAACGGCGCGAGAGAGTAAAGAGAGGAAGGAAACTCGTGGATCGAAGACAAATAAAAGGGTTGAAGGTAAAAAATAAGGGAGAAAGGGAGATTGAAAGAACCGATGACTTATATCCGCTCGTTTTCAATGTGAAACATAAAATCTGCTAAAGCCCTTTTTCCCAAAGTATCATCACCAGGAAAATAGAAGTAAAAATTCTTTATAGAAAATGTTACTTACGCGTTAGAGTCCATTTCGTAGTCCTTGGCTTTGGCCGCGTGTTTTCTTCGGCAACGACAGAAGAGAAGAAGCAAGGCAGCAAAGAGAAGAAACACTGCTCCACTCACGACCAAGGCTATGAGGGTTGGAGTCGCTAGTGCTCCGGCCTGGGCTATTAACATGGGTCCGACTGTAATAAAAATATAATAAAATATAAAAGATGTATGTATTCAGCACGAGTAATTGGTTGTGGACTTCGTTTGAACCAGGTCCTACTATCTTCATATTTTCAAGGGTTTCTTATATTGGCGATTGAAAGGTTTCCAATTTTATTTTATTGATATGCAATATTAGTATCGTTTTGTTGAATTTTTATTGGCTTCTTTTGACCGTTTCAAATCGAACGAGTGCACAAAAAAATATATTTTTCAATAGATATTCAGAAAAATAGAAAATTCTCTTGTATTATATTCCAACAGGTTTCCCAGTGGATTTTCAAACTTAAAAAAATAGATATTGAACGTTATTGAAGTGATTTGAAAAAATGATATTAATACAATTTCTCATGATCGTTGAATGAAAATGTATTTATCAAATATTCTTTTTTCAAAGGTACTTGTTCATATTGCTCTTGAAATGTGATTTGGCAAAGAGATTATTGAATTTATAAAATGTTTTAAAACTCACTTTTGGCTTCAGCGTACTCTCCACATTTCTGGCGATCAAGTTTCAGGCAAAGTCGTACCCTGATGCGTGAATCAGAGTTAGAAATATCGCGACGATCAAGAGAAGCTTCTCGTTGTGTGGGTGCACTTCCAAGTACCTCGAGATGCCAATTTTCGATAATTTTCCAAGCGTCGGGTGATCCGTCCTCGGATCTTTCGATCAAAGCAACAAGAGCGAGACACGTTGCACCAACGTTTATGGCTAGATTGCCGCTCTCAGGATCGTAAGTGACGCGTAGAGGAGTTGGGATTTTGGCTACGGCGGTTGTCGCAGTTACTTCGTCCGAATAATCGGAACTATTGTATGTATTGTAGGCTTTAACTTTGAAGGTGTACGTTTGATGTTGTTCGAGGTCTGTTATATTGCAAGGATTGGAACGACCGCAATCAACTTCTTGCCATTGTCCAGCTGGTCCCCGGGGCGGTGCACAATCAGGTGCAACAACTTCATCCTCAGCGGGTATTCGACGATAAAATACGTAATATCTGGTTATTGGTAGACCACCATCGAAGCCAACTTCCCAAGCAAGAGTAACATGAGTTGGAGCAATAATCATGGCTGTTACGTTCGTAGGCTTTTCAGGGGCACCTTTGCGCTGAAGTTTTATACTTGAATTAACAAAACCTTGAACATTGTTGACTCTACACGTGTATTCACCGTAATCCGATTCTTTGATATCGCTTATCTTCAAAACGGACGTGTAGATGTCATCGGAATCGCCCATGCTCGAAATTTCGTAGTGTCCATCACTCGATGAGCCCTGTAGCGATACTGGACTGTTCTTAAAGATCCATTGGAATTCGGGCTTCGGCCAAGCCTGCACTTCACACTCAACACTTGCAACTTCACCAACGCTCGCTGCAACTTTATCATGTTTGTGCAAAACTATTGGCGCGTGCTCGACTTTCAACATCATCGTCGATTCAACCCTCTTCACGTCGTTCTCAAAGCTACACGTATACTGGCCACGATCAGCTGCGACTATCTCGTCGGTTTGGGGTCTCGCGTGACCCAAGAAACTTAGTGTCGAGTTTACGGTTATCACGTTACCGTGCCCTGTTGATGATGTGGTCACGACATTGTATCGACTCTCATCTGCTGTGAGCTTCTCACCGTTTTTCAACCAAAGTATTACTGGCATTGGTTTACCCTGAGCTACGCAAGATACCATGAAGGATGACTCGCCGATTCTGTAATTAAATAACATTAATGTTATTCTCTATATCTCAAATAATTCAGATCGACATGCATTGTGATTGTGTGAGAAATTAGACAAAAATTAACATTTCCGTAATGTTCATATAGAAAAAGTTAAAATCTGTGGAGTGAAATGTTCAGAGCGCAAAATTGAATAATCGTATTAAATAAGTTGATGTGAATACTTACTTTTTGGTGACGTGAGGTTGCAATTTAGTGAGAATTGTCGGTGGTTGATAAACAGTGAGTTTGACATGAGCAGCTTCACCAGTTCCAATTTCATTGAGAGCCTGGCACTTGTATCCACCATCGCTACCAAGATTAACAGAAGGAATGACGAATTTCTGGCCGGATATTTCAGGGACCATTAGCATGGAGCCATCTTCACTTTCTTTCCACCATTTGTATTCAGGAACTGGATAACCAGCGGGACTAGCCATGCAAGTTAATATAACACGGGAACCTTCGACCGCAACTGGTGATCCTGGTGTAACTCTGGCTGGACCGGGCTTGTGTCTAACTCGAATAATGACCATGGCGGTTGCCGAATAAATCTGAGGCTCCCCACCACTCGGATGAATGGTGTTTGTTGCTCGACATGTGTAATTGCCAGCGTGATCAGCCGTGACCCGCAAAAGCCTGAGTATTTTTCCTGATTGGCGAAACTCTGGTCTGCCTATTCTTAGCCATTCGATGCTCATAGGTTCGGGATTAGAGGAAACGTTGCAGTGAACGTTGACGGAATCTTCAACCTGGACAACTCTGTAAGTGTCACCCTCGATGGCAACTCTTGGTGGATACAGGACATCAAGGTAAAGAGATCCTTCACCGGTTCTTCCGAGACCGTTATCAGCTTCACACGTATAATTGCCTGCATCTTGAAGCGTTACCTTTGGTATTCGGTGCTCAAAGTTAGTCGCGACGAAGCTCTTGTCACGCAACCAACGTACTGTACCAACTCGTGGTTTGGACGCAACGTCACAGCGCAAAGTAACCGTACCGTTTGCTTCGACCTTCAATGGATTCGCGGGACCAACGCTGACACGTGGAAAATAATTTACATCCAAAATCACCGTTGCGTTTAACGTGTGGCCCTCGGCCATCGCCCGATTACGAACTACACAATGAAAAACTGCACGATCGTCCTCTCGTCTTGGATTCAACACCAGTGTACGTCCGGTGTGCAACACTTCGTCACTGTTGTCACGATACCATCGTACTTCAGGCTCTGGACTACCACCGTTCGTTCTACATTGTAATTCGAGAGTTTTGTTCTCCGTAGCTGATGCCGAAGTTGGCGATATCGATGGTGGTCCTGGTGCTCTCAATACAGTGAGCGTTACATTTTTGTGATAAAGATTAACACCGCTACCACTAACCTTTACCCTACACTCATATTTTCCATTGTTACTCTCGTATGACACGTTCAGAATCTCAAGGTCGTATTTTCCCTTGTTCAGATCCATATGTACACGATAATTTGGTGACAATGCTTTGTCATCGATCGCCGCGTTATCGTGATCATTATTCGTATGCGTTAACCAGAAACACGTTGCGTTCTCTCGCACTGGTGGGAAACGACATTTTAGAACCACAGTTCTACCCTCGTGCGTATCGACTTCCGTCTCCTCCACCGCAGCCACACTCGTTAGTGCTGAAATCAAAAATCAAGATTCACCATTAGTCTTATTGTGATTTTAATGTTTGTTTACTTCGTTATATTCATTTTTCAAATAATTTTTCAAACGAACGGAGTTGGAAACAAAGATTCACTGGTCATCAAGAGTCACTTGCGTTGTGTCCAAATCGCTAATATTTTCAATTATATCGCTTTTAATTACGAGGATGGAGACGAGGAAATTGAACGAGAAATTAAGTGACACTTTGTCTATATGCGATGTTAATCGTTGCAAGCAAATCACTTAGTCTCATTTTAGTAACCGTTAATGTTCCTGGGCTGAAGGAATATTTAACCAGTTTGCACAATAGGATGAAAAAAAACCGCAGCCCGTAGCTCGATAATGGATTGTAGAAAAATTTATAATTTGTTGTAAAAGAAGCCAAGAGTAAGTTTGAGGGAAAGGAGAGGCTACGAAAAAAAAAAAAAAAGTAACGGCGGTTTCTTTTGAGTTAACGAGACCTTAAATTACGGGCTTATAGGTGCCTCGATACAAGGGCTTTTTTTATCCCACGTAACTTTAACACAATTATATACATATAGATGAATATTATAGACATATATTATCCTTAATATTACCAACGATACACCATCAACGATCCCACAATGTTTTATGGAGTGCTATTTTCTTTGAACTATAAAGAAATAATATCGCGTCCTCATGAATAATAAATGAAGTTGCACGATTTCTTTTATACGCTTAATGTTTAATTAAATACTATCTTGAAACCGTGTATATAAATACTGGTAATTAAGTAAGCAAAGGTACAAAACAGATGTGTTAGAAACTTTTTTTTTATTGCTAATTAATTCAGAATCAAGCCTTGAATGAAATATGAATACAATAGTAATTTGATGAGACTGTGATTTCTCAAACATACAACCCAACTATCGCGGATCATTGTGGAAATTAAATGTTTCAGATTCAACGATTTTATCAGTGAAATCGATGGAAATAACAAATGAAAAGTTTAAATAGACTTGATCTTGCTCGGAATGGAAATAATTTAAATAATTTTATACTTTATTCATCTGGTGTTGTGAAAAATCGTGAAAAGCCGATATTTATTTGCGTATGGGCTTAAATTTTCAAGCTTGAAAAGGTGTTTGATCAATTATTTATTGTAACAGAAAAACGTACATGATTTGGAGACCTCGCGATGTTCATAACACATTAAAAAAGTAGTAGTGTAACGTTTGGAAAAAGAGCAGAGCCATTTCTCTCATACATAAAAATTAACACCCTCGGAATTTTTTATACTCAACTCAGTGAACGTTATCTCCCTCTTTTTTTCTACCTTTTTACACTCTTTTGGAATATAGTTGAAGCGATCGTTTCCATCATTGTGGGATACGTGGAACGAGAAAGAAATAGAAAGAAAAAAAAAGTATATGAGAGAAGGAAAGAAGAACTCGACGATGATGTCCTCTTTATCGCGAATAAAGTATCAAGTCCTTGGTCTCGAAATAGGACCGAGGGCGATTTTATCGTTCCTCCCATTCAGGATCTCGACTCTTGCTCTGTTCAAATCGGGCAGGGGGAGTATTTGGCCGCGATGAAACATGAGACCGTCTCTGTCTGGTTTTCAGTTTTCCTCTTTCTCTTTTAGTCTCTCCCGTTGTCTCTTCTCCTCTGTCAAGATCAACCAACTAGGCATGAAGCGGGAGAAGACTTCGGAAGAGACTGAAATGTCTCACGGGGATCGACAACGTTGCCGTAAGATGAGATCTCGCACCGGAGCATCACGGTTTCAACAACTCTCGTTGTGTCAAGTGATTTTTTAATTAATATAAATAAATATCTAAAGTGTAATCAGAGAGTTTCGAAAGAATGTTTTTGTTGAATTTTTCTCATAGCACACAATTTTTTTTCTGCTGAATTCGCTCTACAAAGTAGAGGCAAAATATTTTGGAATTCACTGGTTCAATGTCGAAAAACATGAGAATATATCGAAAGAAAAATGATGCAAAAAATTGTCCGATAGATATTTGCTTTGTAACTTGTTCTTTTACAAAGAGATACCTTCCGAAAAGAGTACGAATGATCAGCGTGGATAGAATGTACTCTATCTCTGTATTTTCTCGTCTACATTGAACTTTTTTCCAGACAACGACATCTATACTTTCCTAGGCTTTTATTGTAATGGGTTCCTCCTTATAGCTGTTCGGTGAGCCGCAAAAATTTCGTACGCACTGATAGAGAGGAACATGCCAAATTGGAAAGCAGTGCTTTTGATGGAACTCATTCTCGAAATCGTACAGAATGCATTCCATTGAAAGAATAAAATTGTATACCGACAGATCGAACTTGAGAAATAAATAAAAGTGAAATAAAAACTACCAAAAGATCGAGTATATGTTCGGGAAAGATTTCAATCAACAAAAGCCCTATCTATGAATATATATATATATATATACATAGGTTCTGGATGATTGAAGTCACATGTACTTGCATCGTGGAAACTTTGAAATGAGTTTTTAAAGAAAAGGTTCGCAAAGTTATATGAACGCTGGTTTTTTCGATTCTCGAGAGTAGAAATCACTCATGTCTCAAAAACGACGAAGCTTGACATTGTTTTATTTTTCACCATTTGTTAACAAGTTCTTTTTCTATATAAAGCCTTGTGCGAATACGTACGATGAAGAGTTGGAAAACGTTGTAGTGTTTTTCATTTACTTTTTCACGAAAATTGTACGTTTTTCTACAGTTTTACGAATAAATTTTGTTCACGTTTTTTCTTATACGATCCACTTGGCCTTCTGGCTATATTTCACCTGTAAGTTTCACGAAAACATAACGCGAAAAGAGGGAGAGAGAGACACGAGAGTGATAAAGGAAGATCAAAACTTTCTGTTTATTGATATCAATAAAGAATGCAAAATAAAAAGTATACGCAGCTTCGCATCAAGCATGATCGTTGAAAATGGTGAAACACCAAAATAAAACATTTTCTTGCTAGTTTACCGGTCGATCGAGCGAGCCAAGAATGTATAATGTACCGTTCTTCTCGAGAATCGAGAAAACATCGCGTGGAATAAAAAATGCGCGAAACATCGTATCCGTATACCGTAAGACGTATACTTTTTACGTCAAAGTGACTGGTCAGATTGAGTCACAAAAATGATAAAAAGAAACGACTCAATCATTATTCCTCCGATATAAATAGAACAATACACAATTTTATTATAACGACATTACTTCGGTCAATTGATCGTAGATCTCATTGAGAAAACCATGCCACGGAAGTAGGCAATAACAAAAATAGTACAGCCATCTCCCGGTCAAGAAACTCAACTCCGAATATCACTCAAGAGAACAAATAGAAAAAAAAAACATTACGCAGACCATTGAGCGTAAAGAATGCTCCGAAATATTTTGGAACCGATACTTGTTGAAGACGTTCCTGTGAATTGAACTTTGTGTACATTTTTCCATCGATATAAATAAAAATAAGTTTCATGTTGTATTTTTTTGGGTATAAAAATGTTATTGGTACAAATGCGTGGTTGACCATATCAATATGTATAGGCTCAATAGGAGTATGTTATAGGTACATGCGTCAAAAGGTCCCAACGGCATAAACGAATGTGGGTCATCCAATGGGTCGTATAACGGTACGAGGAGAGTTTAACTCTGGATATCCGTGCGTATACCTCACGTGTACACAACACACGAGACAACCGCCAACTTCGAGCTAACGTTAGTCCCGTGGCTTTTACTCGGCCTCATCTCGACTTGATCTCTCTCCATCTCTCCTTCTCTCACGATCTCTCACGCGCTTTTCTCTCACTTGCGTTAACTACTGATGTAACAACTGCATCGTGACCGTTGCCATTTTGCGATCGTATATTTTATGGCTAGGATTAGTACGGGGTCATAACAACAAGTTACAAGTGGAAGCATCTGTACAGATATAGTCAAATGTCAAACAAACTTTATCTTCAGAATACAACAATATGCAAGATGCTCGTATAATCGAGAGGTCATTTTTATGATGGCATTTCAGTTTTCATGGTTTATTTCAAAAGGAAGATTAACCTATGTGCTTCAACGTTTCTATGGGGAAAAATCAGTCCACTAATTTGACGCGATCGAACGAGGACGAGGTTGATAAAAACTTTATTCAGTTAATTTTCATTCGAAGTTTCATTATTTTTCTTCAATGATTTTTCATTATTTACCAAATTATGGTGTCAGGAATGAAAGTCTAACAGTAAACATCCCTAAATGCATTTGATAATAGAAAATGCAATTTTGAATTTGACACATTGAAAACATAATGATCGTAGAAGAGAGACAGATGAAGATGAGTGTATAAAATTAAGTGCTATCTGTCAAAGTTTCCTAGTTTCGAGATCGTTGACTCTCTACGGGCGACGATATTACACTTTTTGCATCGCATGTTGTACGAGACACATTTGGGGAGAAAATTCTCTTTGCGGAACAACGAGGACTACGGATAATGCACCAAGAAGCAATTTTGAGACGCTGTCAAAGCACGTTGACGAGACTTTTTCTTGAAAGCGTTGTCACGGATATAATATATGAAGGAAGAGAAAAAAGAGACTTGAAGATGAAGAAAGTCGTTGAGTACCCATTGAATGTGATCCTAAACGAAAAGTCCTATTTTCTGCCTTCAGAATCCATTTCCCATTGACTCTTCGGTCGATTTTTATCCTCGTACCTATATTCATTTTACGATTCATCCAAGGAGCTATTCTCAACGTCGATTTGTGCCGATTCGCTAATGACTCGGAGTTCCTGAGAGCTGTCTTTGGAGTCGTCGTCAACGACGAGAACGAGAAAACGTGCTTACGACTGTTTTCTATCTTCCCTTGGGATCCAAAACGAGAGAAAAATAAAAGAACGAAGAATGTGTAAGAAACGTTTGACATATAGTTATTGGCAGGTTTTGTAAAAAAAAACTTGGACGTTGATGACAGAAGTATGTCGAGAAATAACTGTTATGTTATTATCGTTGACTGTTTGGAAAGCCAATTATTAGATCGGCGATCGGATGTGCAAACGAAAAATGAATGTGCAGCAGCAGTTCGAACAAAAGTGTGTTAAATAGCAAAAATGACGATATCTCGATATTCTCTCGAAAAGACTCAACTCTAAAAAAAAAAAACAAAAGAACAAATACAAAGAAACCGTTGGTCAACACGTCTTCGTATTCCGAGGCTAAAACACGTCCTCACTGAGTCCGCTCCCTCGTGAAGACGTGACTTTAGATATGCGGCTATTCCAGGTACAACGACGGTCAGGCGGTGAGGAAAAAATCGTGTAGGAAAAAAAGAAAAGAATTCCAAAGGTGCTGCGTTGAAATATTCTCGCTGGAAGTTGACGTCAGAATATGAGAGAGAGGTAGAAAGACGAGAAAGAGAAGAGAGGGAGAAAAGCCAGCACCGGGGGCCTTCAGGCGAGAAGAGATCCCAGAACAACCGAGCGTCATCAAGATGGCCGTCGCGTATGAATAATTTCATTTGTTTTTTTCTTTTTTTCCTCGGTGAAGGCAGTTGAGTTATTTTTTAATAATCGACCGTTATTGACTTTACCTTCAAATAATAATAACTGCTATATGTATTTTTTCACGCCAATTAGAATACAACGATTAATGACTTAAGAAAAATACGATTGAAGAATGAATCAAATTTTAATCCATTCAAAATATTCCCTCCCCAATGAATAATTTCGTTAATTCATTACTCTCGAGAAAGTCTAAAAGATCGTGAATGTATACAGTACGTTTATATCCAAAAAGTATCATGTCGACTTTTCGATTCTCGGAAGTACGTGGCTTTGACATAGAATGTTTGAAACTGTTCTGTACTTCAAGAGCTCTCTTGTGGAAAACCGTGATGTACGTTTGATCGAGCGGGTTGTAAAAGTTCGATTGAATTGACGTGTGCATAAGATCGACATTTTGTATGCGCTGTTGCCACACTGTCAATCTTACTACTGAACAAAACCACCACAATTTTGAGTTTCCGTTTAGAGAACCTATGAGCGAACTTGAAGTGCACAGAATGTGCCAATGTGGTGGTTTTTCTATAATGCACTTCAGATAGGTTTATAAACTTTATGTTGGGAGGAAGTTCGATCGTTCTAAATATTCGATATCGCTATACATCAACAGATACATCGATTACTCAACGTTCCATTATAAATTTTGAATTTTCGTTCGGCATTAAAACAATTCCTACTTTATTGTACAATATTCTTATCCTAAAAATGCATTTAATGGAGTAATCGGCATTGAAGGCGTTGAAGCAATTTACGCAAATTTATTAACTCTGTATGATCGAATTAAAGATTATATTGATTCTTTATTACGACCGATAAAACATTATGACAATGGATAGTATTTTCATGTGCTAACGTTACACACAACGATTCTCGTTGATGCTCATTTATTAAAATGGTCACGGTACCCAATTCGAGGACCGTGATCACTTAAAATTCGTAATGACCCAACTTTAGAGTGAATATATTAATTTCATTGACCCTGGTATTTTTATAGCCAGTGTTGCTCTCTTATAATGTGTGGATAAATAAAAAGTATAAATTATAAAGATTTGATCGATCGTAACGTAGGAATATTTTTACATGCATTCAATATGTTTTCGTTGCATTCGTTTCCTATTCAAAGACATTCGTTACAATTCATGAAGTAGAAATATTTTTCTGAACATCAACCGCCAAATGAAAAATCGTAGATTTTATCGATAAGATATATGTGTTTTTCACTTAGGATTTCTGTTAGAAAACCATCCACACGTTTAACTGTCCATGAAACAATCACTAGATCGACTTTCCCTCGTTTAATTTTATTTACTTGATTTTTTAAATTGTTTATGCTTAAAATCTCATGAGCTCAGGTATGAAGGCATATACGCATATAACAAACATCACCCAGACTTTTGTGTATTTGTGCATATAAACTATAAGTATCGCAGCGTTGTGAACTACGTGCATGAATGCTCAATGCAAGGGTGCAACGTGATGCAATATAATTGCACGTATCTATTTAACTGTCCACATGAAAATTTGTGTCAGAAGGTTGTTTCTAATGGCATTCATTGAGTTAAATTATAGTAAATACGCCCTTTTAATATTAAACAATAATTACATAGAGATCTGTGTACATGAATTTATATATATAAATATATATCGCGTTGTATATTGGGGCCTGCACAGTGCAGAACGAGCCGCGGGGGTTGCCGCAGATTTACGCTCGGTGCGAAAATGAATTTATCGCAAACACGTGTTGGTGAGTGCAGTGTTAGTAAAATCGTTGCCTTCTTCCAACTCTCTCGTTTTCTCGCCCCCCTCCCCTTCTTTTCTCTCTTTCTCTCTCGTGTATATGGACTTAGGTATGGAGTATACACCAGAGGTTAGTGCAGAAGCTTTTTGGCACGGTCTCGCGATCAATTGTGCTTATGAGTTTCGTCCCTAGCGCTCTTGTACGAGAGAAAAGGAGATAAAACAGGGGTGAAAGTACTCGAGAATTCACGAATTAACTCATTCTCTCTACTTCGTTCTATTTCTCTCTCTTTCCCTTGGATAAACCACGATGTAGCATTTCCGCAAGGATTGGCTTGATCTTTGAACTGGGCCGGGAAATAACAAAATTATGAAAAATGATCGCGTTTGCAGAGTTAAGCCGCGTAATAACAGCATCATACATTGCCCAGGAAAAACGAGAAATATCGTAATAAGTACACCAACATTCAGGAAAAATGGCCTTTGCCATTTTTTAAATTTAAATTCGGAATAAAAATCCAACCAAAATGCCTGAATAAATATGCGATAGAAGGCAAACTTATTTATTCTTTTTTCAATAAAATCTCACAGAAATCCTCTCGAATTATGAGCCGAGGGTTGAATCATATAAAACTTAAATATTCGAGGGGTGCAAAGAATGAGATATTCATAGAGAGTGGATTGGTGGAAATCAATTTATTGGAAACACGTGACTCGTTTATATTTATGTTAAGCACGTGAGGTTGAGAAGAGATCAATTTTGCTTGATACATAAGAAGTTTTTGTTTTTCTTCAATTTTATCTTGCATCTTATCTCAGGTACATACACTTTGACGTAATATAGAGAAAAATCCGCATGTATTATGGTACGTCTCCATTGAAAATCAACTGAGGTATAATGTGCGATGAAGATTTAGAAAGACGAGAAATGTAAAATGAAATACGGAATGAATCGAAATCTCATGGTAAGCAAACGGAATTTTGGTTTGTATGGAGAATCTTGTATCGCCAAAGGACATCACTTAACTTGACATATATTTATGTGCTATATACAACAGCTATAGTACAGTATAGCATAGTGGGCAATCGATGAAGAAGAGACGCTTGAAAGGATTTCGAGACTCTAGGGCCTTCGGGACCGACCGTACATTCAATATATACAACACCTCGTGCACACACATATTCGCACAAGTACACGCACATTATATATGTACATATATGTATATAATGGACGAAGAAACACGTCTCTTCTGGGAGTTTCTCGATTCGTTCCACCCCCGAAGACTGCGATTGCCTCCTTCCTCCACGGCAATGTCGTAACGATTCAATGGGCACTGTGACCCGAGAGAAGAAGTGCAGCGAAACTACTACGTGATTGAGACGGAAGGAAAAAAGAACTGGGAGCGACTAAAGAGCAGAGAAAGGCAGAGACGTATAGAGAGAAGGAACGAAAGAAAGAAAAAGAAGAAAAAATAAAAGAAAAAAAGGGGAATAAAAATAAAAGGGTCTCTCGAGTAAGTACGTCGAGAAAACGTGCGATGGGTCCGATTTACCTTTTACCTTTATACAAATACCAACGCACATGGAAACAAATTTAACACGCACGCACACTTTCGTACAAAACTCGGGTCTCAGCGATAAGAGAGTCCTCAGCAGCTTTTCTTGATCCTCTCTCTTTACTATATTGCTGTATACTTTTCTACAATTTTCTTACTGAATCACTCCTCTCTCTCTCTCTCTCTTCATCTTTTGGATACCTTGCGTATCTCTACAGCGCGTAAGAAATTGTTACGCGTCTGTCGAGCACCGTTTTCATTTGCTTTTCTAAACTATCTCCCTCCAACCCTTCAAGTGCTCTTTACTGTCGCAAGTCCGACCCTCTAGCAGCTACTGTACGTATACTTAGACCCCGATATACCTTGACATATATTTGTTCTTATTTAGACATTTGTGTGAATGTGTATGTTTATGTACAGCTTCGAGACAGAGAATGAAAAACGCACGGGGAAAAACATAAACGAGTACAAAAAAAAGGCGTACAACGAGAGTAGCAGGAGCTTGTTTCTTCTGATGGCATTTCATCACAAGGGAGGAGAAAAGCATCAACTACTCTGAAGACTCTCCCGGGGATCTTTTAGATGAAAAGCTCGTTGGAATTGAGATCATTGCCGACAAATGGCTTGAAATTATTTATTCCAGACTTCGCGTTTGTACATTCTCTTGTTTTTTCTTACTAGTAGCAAAAAAACTGTTGGCATATTCAAGGTAGAAAAATGAATCAACCTTTTTTTTGACCCACTGCTGAATTCATAACTCAAAATTGGTCAACTTTGAAAATCGATTAGTTGACAAATACACTAGTTTTTTTTCGATTGGTTCCAACGTTGCAACAGATTCAATACAAATATATATGATCGAGTGAGGTATTCTGTTCCATTAACTGTTTTCTCTAGTGAAAGATTTAATCAGTAGAATTTGAGACTAAGAGAGAGGGCGAAGGTTTTTCACTCTTCAATACATTTTATACCGAGAGACGGGACAAGCTCGCTGGAGTCGTGCCAGAAATTGGTTACGTTTTCTATCAGAGTTTACTACGTGCTCTTGACGTTGAGACAACAAAACCTAACGACAAAATAGAATTTTTCACTTCGCGAGGCGAAGACCGTTGTTAAACTTCTCTTACAATCAGTGACCATTTGGGAAATTTCGCGAAAACGGCAGGATCGCTTATCGAAATCAATTTTATTGGTCGTAGCAGGTTTTTCTGTCCGATACTTAGGTAATTGCGCTAGGTAAATAAGAAGAAACGGAAGTGCACGATACAGTTTTACTTCTAAATGCACTATACATTCATATCCGTATTGAAGCTCTTTAACAACATGCGAACTGTGTCAGGTGCTCTATATGTGTATGGGGGTGTATGCAGAGAGTAAATTCTCGCGACCCAAAAGACATAAACTACACTTTCGTATCAAACTGGATAGCGTAGTTTGGGCGCTTGATTGCAGGCAATTTCACAATTTTACCGTAACGGGGCTAAACTCACCCGGTGTATGGGAGAGGATGGGAAACTAAAAGAGAAAGAGAGAAAGAGTCTCGCGATGCGAAACGTGTTACGGATAAACGAACTCGCGCAATTTCTACCGAGACTCAGACACGAGAAAATGAAGGCTGAAATAAAATCGAGAGAGGGAGAGAGAAAGAGGGCACAAAGCTTTGTTAAAATTTATAAATACATGAAATTTTTCACCTCTGGAGAATCGCAGTTATGAGAGTTTTACTTCAATTTTCTTTTTTTCTAATTTATTCAAAAAACACCTTTTGAATAAAAAGTCTCAAAAGTTCGGCTGTAATAAACGTTGTGGTGTATATAGTGTTGACAAAAATATATGAGCAGTTACATTTATTTTACAAATCGTTAATACAGGATTTGACGAATTCACTGATTCTGAACTCGATTGGATTCGCATTAAAATAGAAGATATTTTGCGGATTCGATTCGGAAAGAATTTTAAATTCGAAATGATATTGAATATTTTTTTTTGTTATCACTTCGAGAATTTTTTTTTATAAATTTAAATGTCGTTATTTTATCGTATCCATAAATAGGCCAAATGTCATTCACCGGTTTAAAATCCATGGTGAGGGAATTTCTATGAGTTAAATCCTCCAATTCCAAATTCTCATAAAGCGATGACAGTACATTTAATCAGTTTACTATTGTAATAAAAAACAATAAAGGCTTTTCATTTGTAGAGAGTTCTGGTCATTCCAGAATTAATATTTCGCCAGATAAAGTTTTCCAGTCACATTTGCGTGGACAACAAAGTTTGCGCATAAAACACAATGTTGTATGAATTCGTGAACGTACTTCCTCCACTCTCTCTCTCTCTCTTTCCCTCTCCATCTCTCTCCCTCAATTTGCAGCTCTTGAAATTGGAGAACGTTGTTGGCTTGGGTCAAAGATATAGGAAACGGGAAGATGGGGTGCTGGTTGTGAACATGGCCCAATTTATCATATGTATGACTGTGAAATTTGATGTTATAACTAATCATCTGGCAAAGGACATTGTGCTTCTCGAATGGGTCAGAGCCGACTCTGTACTTTGCTCGAAACATCGTAACCTCTTGCAATATATACACAAAATAAATATATGCGTATATCTGTATCGTACATATATTTTAGATACGCGAGATTCTGATGCGTGATATTCGCTTTTGGCCCACGGGTATCATAATTTTCAGTCTCGGGTACACTTCGCGACATGTATGGGCTCTCGAGTACTTTGGCATCCAACTGGTCCACTACCGTTTCACCGTAACTAGACTCGAGTGTAGTGCAACTAGAGTTATTCATATATACATACGTACCGTGTGCAATATAATATACGTCACGATGAGTTTTGAGAACGAGGTCCACGACCAAGGGACATGAAGAGTGACTGACGAATACTTGATGCTGCTCTCGGGACAATTCGCGACTACGATATTATATCAGTTGGAATTTCTCACTGTTTCCATATATTTATATATATATTTCATCAGGTATATAATATATATATATATATATGTGTGTGTGTATATATAATAAATAGTGACAAATTTCAACTAAATTATGTGAATAGCTATAAAGTTGGGTCCATTCCACCTTTGCGCTCTCAACGCGTACGGAGATAATAATAATCTCATTGTATGGTGTCAGACCAGGTCATCATGTTAGACAAATATGAAAAAAAGTCAAGAGAGCATATCCACGAAATGTTACTATGTGTATTTTTCTTGTTAACCTTTTTATTCATTTGTATGACTGATAGTAAGTATTTATTCAACAAAATAAGGCTCAACGAATTTTTAAGTAACACTTCAAGCTATGAAAAGCAACGACCGCGCTGAAGTGTACTGCGTGATAAAAACTCATTGCAACTTATGCAGATAATTAATGTTTATTCACGCGCAATTAACTTTTCTTTTCTTCGTTATCAACGCTAACGTTGAAATCGTGATTAGACTACATAATAAATAACTACAGATGACTTGTGGCTTTACACAAAATAACGTGAAAGTAATTAATGATCAAGAAATACAATGTCACTTTGGTATACGTTCATTAATATCCAACAAAAGTACTTGCTATTCTAAACCACAATATATTGTGAAGACCGAAAATGTGATAAGAGAACTCATCCGCCAACCACTTGAGCTATTAACACACCAATAAAACTGAGTCCAGCGTCTGTGTGTGTAATCGTTTTTCAGTTACTGTCATCTTTAATACTAGTCAAGCATAATCTACCAACGAAATATGCGCACAATCAACAGTGACAAAAAAATGTGGAACATATACCTGCAGATAAAAATAGCTATTTTAAATTCATCATTTTTTCAGTCATTTGTACGTACATTGCTCGGGATTAAATGTCAATGAAAGATTTCATGCAATGAAGATTCCCTTGGGCATTTATTTATGTGCATATTCAGTGAGCGTCGAAATATTATTTTTAAACCGGTAAAATGTTTATGACTTTTTTACGTATACATATATAATGCAACAACAAAATATACAAACACGAATTCCAAGCAAATTCCCACCTACATATCCATACATAGTGAAACGTATACGAAATGTGTATGACGATGAGTTCACGATGGAAAATATCAATTTACATTGGAGATCCATTGCCAGAAGCAAATTTTTATTGAAAACCAGTATAAAATACGCATAAATGTACAGATACGTTGTTAGTAGAAAAAAATATTGGTTTCATCACAATACAAAAATGAACCAAATATTTCACCGTTATTAAATATAACGAATGGATGAATTTAATATTCTATATGTGCAAGTACAGTATATTTTACGAATGATCGCATTTAATTGAAGCTGCAGCTTTAAAAGAAAATATTCTAGCAAAAATTTATTTTTACTTGATGATTTAATGAATTTGTAAAAAAATAAAAAGAATATTGGAACATAATAAATGCCTGAAGTTGCAATGAAAACTGGGAAAATAAATATGTAGCTTGGTAGAAAAAAAAACGTAGAATAGGATGAAAGAAAAGAGCCTGTATAGTTTCTCATACGCTATTTTTGAGCAGCATTCTATGTATAGATTGAGACGTTATTTTCAGGGATCCGTTAAACTTGGTGGTTCGGCTGCCGATACGAGGGTGAACGAAAATTGCGAATTACCGGCTTATATATGGTGATACGAGCCTCAGAAAACCGTGTGTGCTCCTGTTGTCATATATACAGGTATATGCGGACAGAGAAGTCTGTACAGTCTGCTGTTTGGACTCCCCTTTATTGCCACTGGGAGCTGGATGAAAGGGGGTTGCATTTTTAATCGAGCAACGAACACGTCCACATTTTCTCCATATTACTAGTGTGTACATATATGCCTATGAATTTACATGGTGGATTCCGTATCAAATAACCCAGCAATCCAATACTTGGAAAAAAAAAAAAATTTCAAGAATTACAACAATTTTTTTTTAATATCTATTGAAATATATGCAATTCTTCCAAATTCCAAATTCTTCCGAATTCAAATTCTTGAATTGTTAAAATTGTTTTTTTTTCTCGCAAGTTGAATTTTTACTCAATTTGGAAAACTTCAATTCCTTTTTTTCGTGTTTCCACCAGAACGATGCAGTTTCGATACTGCAATAAAATAATGATTTATTTGAGAGAAATTCCAGTGAAAAATAAGCTCAAATTTGAATCCTTCCAAAAAATTGAGACCAATTATTATATTTTATTTTGATTAATTTATCCGGCAGCAAAGCTGCAGAATTCTCCATGCATACAATTTGCTGTTGGCTCTTGCAATCTTTCGTGGTACGAAGGCGAGTACACGCGCTCGTGAGAGACTTCAATTCAAAATTTATTGTTTCCTCGGGCGTTCGTGCATGGTAAATGGAACAGTATGAGGTCGAGAAAAATAATAAGAAAAGAGAACGCGAAGCTCGACCACGGTAGAGAGCTCGAATTTTTGCCAAGAGAAACACAAAGTCGTGGCTAAAGTGGTCGCCTGTTGTTTTTTTACTTTCCCGGAAGGAAAAACTCTACTGTTTTTTTAATCCAATAAAAATTGGATAAATGCAAAAACATCCTGCCTTCCGACTTGAATATCAATAAGCGCGTCAAAGTTGTTGATAAATTTTTCATATTTTTTCAAGCCTAGAGTGTTTTTTTACAGCGGAATTTTTTCCCTTTAAAAAAGTATCACCCATTTTTGAGTATTTGTCGAAATTTTGAATTTCAGTCGAAAAAAAAGCTGTAAATAGTTTAAAATGCAATAACATATGCGGAATCCTCGTTTGTACTAAATGGTGGAGGTCAAAGTTTGCTGTAGTTAGTTTCATAACACACGTACGTGTTTACGAGGTACGTACACACACATAGCAGTTTGTCAGAGGAATGAGAGGAGGAGAGAATGAGGGTTTGATGGTTGCTCTTGTTGGAAGAGGATGTACGTGTTTCTAAGGGTTGTTGCATGTGCTCTCCATAGATGCTTTGTACTCTCTCGTGGACGCGAAGAGGTGCGAGAGGCAGAAGAGCGCGATAGAGCGAGCATAATGTCGGTGACACCGTCTAATAATGGTTTCCTTTGTGAACGAGAAGCGGGCCTAGGTAATAGGTAATACTGGCCGGAAAGCTGTCTCCAAGCCAGTTTTCGAATTATGTTCGAACCATGAACACACATACGCATGAAGATTCGGACTAAAAAGTACATTCATCATAAAAATACGTGCAAGGGTCCGTCAACCCCTTAAGATTTTTACTCGATGCATCAAAAACGATGTATGAACAACTACAATATGTGGAGGCAGAGTAAAAAGTGACTGAAAACAAACTTTTACAGAAACAACAAAGTTCATCGTAATTCTTTTGAACGACAAACTCTTGCCTGGCACCAATTATTTTATATCAAAAATTCTGTTACTTCGAGACAAATTTGCTAACGCTTGGACCCACTACAAAGTTATTAGAAACTATTTAGAACGGTCAATCAACAAATTAATTAATTGACAGCGTTTCAAACTCCTTTGAACTTCCAACTTTGATGAATTTCACGTAACTTCCGAACTTCGGGCCAGAGTCTTCACCCCGAGGCATGTATTTTTCTAACCAAAAATGTTTTGGTTTTTTTTTTTGGCGGAGAAAGAAAAGGGAAGAAAATTTATTGTACTATTCGAACGATGTATTCGACGAAAGGCGATCCGTAAAGTTTCTTTACATATAGTTTCGACCGAAAACAATAAAATCTATTCCCCAGAAACTTCGTATTTATTTTCGTTTTCTATTCATCAGTCATAGTTCACAAATCTACTACTCAGTCTCTTTTTCTGTATGGACAGCGTATAAAATCGTGTTAAATAAAGAAACGAGACAGCAAGCGAGATAATAAAGTGAAAAAACGTAGTTTGAAGTTTCGTGGATAGTCGAGGAGAGTGCCAGCAAATCGGTCTCGCTATTTTAGTCTGACCGCTGCGAAGCTCAAAGCAGTTGTAAAGTTTAAAAGTACTTAAGGAAAGAAAAAACAACAGATCGCGAGATACGAGGGAGCAAAAAATATGTGGTTGCAAAAGTTTGAAGGTACCTTGCGAGTGAAAATTCTCGTTTCGGGCTCACACGTATACACGTGTACGGTTGAATATTGACGTTTAGGTGCAAGCTGGAGATTCCTCTATCTATATGTACAAATGTTGAGATTTATACAAAGGTATGTGTAGCAGTGATTGTCGTCACGGTTGTGAGTGACCTCAACTGCACTTCGGAGTACAATAATATCTACCAATGTGTATACGAATCAACAGCAAAACCAACAGTATGAAGTACACCTATAGAAACGCGTCGATTCCTATAGTTTACACATTCACGTATTCTCTCATACGCGATCGCGAGAGCGTTTGCGAAGAGCAAATTTTCTCGACACCCTCGAAATCTCGCGATATACGATCGTGTATCGCGTGTTCTGCTTCGATTGACAATCTGGACAATAACCTATATCGTATGCCTCTGATAGTGTTCCCCTACATAAATCGTAAATGGACATACAATTTCGTAGGCTTTAAACAAACGAAGCGTTAAGATCGACAAATATCAATACGATTAAAAACATCAAAGAATTGCATGTAATTTAAGTTACGGATCAAAATATCAACAAGCACAATTAATGAATTAATTATTTCATTTATCAATAATTTTTTTTTCCAATTCTTACATGCAATATATTTGTGTGTAATGAATACTTTGTCCACGTAAATATTGCTTGCACATGATATTGTACTGTCGTTTACTTTGCCCCATACCTCAGAGTTATGTGTCCGTGTATCAGTGCCCGGTAACTTTCACGGCCTTGATTTAAAGGCGATCGATTCGTTCGTGACACATACACAAATTCATTGCAAGTGAACTCTCGGATATTCAATACGATCGGAGCAGGAGACCTTTCCCTCTGCCTCTCACTCTTTCATTCGTTTTCATTCTCTTTCCCTCTCTCCCTATCATCACGCCAGGGTGTGTGAGTAACTAATACTCTGTATTTTTAACACTCAATGTTGAGTATATTGTCCTTATCCGATTGCGGAACCATATACGAGCGCTATTAAACTCGCGAGATTTTTAGTTAAAGTTCTCGGCTATCCTCGTAATCTATTTTGGCTCAAGAGACTGCTCTTGTGATTTCAAATTGAAAAAAGGCTGCAAATAAAAATCTTGATCAAATTTCTTTTAGCGATAACGTAGGGGACTAGAATTTTTTTTTCGTCACATATTTCATTAATATTCACGACAAGATTTCGAACATTTTGTTCTATTTCTCTTCAATCAGATATTATGCTTTTATTGCTACATCAGAAATTTGAAAAAAATTGAATTTTTATGTATATCTGTTACGGAAAATTATGTTGAAGTTTGCATTGCTCATGAATGCAACAGAATCCTCTTGATTTTTCAGTCCACAATTTATATGCATGCAATGTCTCTGGTTACAATAATTGGACGATCGTTTTTTTTTGCGACCCAAAAACCAAATCTACGAGAATAATTGTAACAATTTGAATAATTAAATGAATAATGAATTTTAAATTGATTTTTCGTTGCTTAACAACGATGTAAACTTCAATATCATCATGAAAGTACTTATTAGAAAAGATTTGTAAGAGAATGTATGTATATTTTATACGTACATGTGTTTACATCCATGACAAACTATTACTGTACCCTTTAATGTCATTAGCATAGCCATTATTTGCCGAGGTTAAATTCCTGAAGCCTATCGCAATAGTTTCGAATAACTGTGTGTATCATTGGATAAACATACACGGGTATGTATAATATTATGTAACATTGATACTGTACATGATTGTACGAGCACCATAGTGTAAGCGGTAAAACACGAAGTGTTTATGCGCACAAAGTTTCGAAGTAAAGGAAATCCGTTACGGTTTACGGCACAGTGGAGGGATACTACATTTTGAAAATCCGTAGGATTAAACCGTTTATTCATCCAAAGCGTTGCACAATGCCCATTATAAACGATGGACGCAAAAAAAAATGTTTGTTAACTCCCAGGAGTTTTTCCCTACGATCATTAAACGCGTGGATAAAGCACAATATTCACATTTTTACTATGAAAAACATACGATAATTATTATTTTCCCTGTTGATAAGCGTCTAATTGGCGAACACTCGTAATTGCGATAATTAAGAATCTTTTTCTCTCTACTAAGTGCAAAAAGTATGTTTTTTTTTTCAACGTTGCGAGTATCATGACTTTCTCTATGCATCGCTTCAGGATGCATAGAAATCATAATTTTGTTCAACAATAATGAGGGTCGAATCGTTTCGAAAGATCTATGGAACAATAGCATTTTTGCGCAATATTCATGCCACAGCGTTGCACAAATATTTTCAGACGCATAGCTTGCACATTAGTTTGTGTCATTGCTGTACCTTCCATTTTTCCCGCGAACCAATGAACAAGGATTTTACTTTCAACGACAAATCAGTCATTTAAAAAAACTATGTAGACAAATTTATGAAAAAAACGTTTACCTTGTGATAGTTGGTAGTAATGTCTTTTTTAGTAAAAATTTATTACATTACTGAATCAATTTTTGAACGATAATGACAAATAAAATTTACGACGCAGGGTATATGCGAGCCATATTTGATTCATTTTTATTGCTATTGACATTTTCTTTCTTTAACTTTCGAACGAGCTAGAAAGCCTCAATGTTCATTCGGAACCAGTGAAAGGTAGAAAAGAGAGTGTACAATTTCAGGTTTGAAAATTGTTATTGCTGCACGTGTTTATACATATATTTGTACATAAAGTGTATACATATGTGTCACATGTCGTGCTTTTGTAATTGGAGCATCAAATATAGCCACGCAAAGTGTCACTTGCTTAGTGTTTATAATTCCCGATGGAATGTAAAATCGCTGACGATGCTCGTTTGACAAAAGCTGGAGTAACAATAATAAAAAATAATAACAATATTGATGATATTTGGGATGCAAGAAAAAATAACCATAATCATGAATAATAAATCTCCACTTCAAAAATGGAGTGACACTGCCTCGAATTTCTCACACGAGGCAATATTCCAAGCAGGTAATTATGTCACGTACGTGGCAGAAATTTGATCGACACCTCGGAGAATGCACTTTTTAATGACGCTCTTCTTCCGAGCAGTTTAACCGCCGTTCCACAAAAATATTGCTGATATTTTGCAGGATTTTTTTATAGTTTTAACTCGTTTACCAACGAAATATTTCCACCACCTAATCTACAGAGTTTCGTGCAACAGTTCTGGTTAGCCATTAGCCATAAATCAAACCGCATGTGGCTGCGTCTGTATTGCTCTCTAGTGCGTATTCGACATATTGATGCTTCGTGAAGCTGATGGACACAAATCAACCTACTTTTCGCTTCAATTTTTCAACTAATTTCCCCTTTTATCGACTTTTTTATATTTATATTTCGCAATATTTTATTCTCTCTAAGCTAATTTCAGTTTTTGTTGAGCTTGATAGAGAAAAAGTTACTCGATTTAAACACGGTTAAAAAAAAAAAAAAAAAAAGATCGTACATACGATTGTCGAGTGGTAGTGAAACTTGCATCGTTGGATTGCAACGAAATTAACTTTTCTTTTAATTATTTATTGAATTTTTCAATCTGTCCCGATCCTTCTGGCGGGTTAAGTTATTCAGATTTCAAAAAAGTATGTCCAATTATTGTATCGTATTGTAATGATGCAAATGTCAACATGATAGTGAAAAACGCATCCAAATTTGGGACCATGGTTTGGTCCTTCAAGTTTTTATTTCCAAACCACTATTTTCCTCAATGTGGACGAATCGATTTTACTTGCGTAGATTTTTTTCTTTAAAAATGGAGTCTTTTTCACGTAGAATTAACTTTTAAACAATTAGATAACATTTTTACGCTGTGAACCTTGCCAGATTATGCGTAAAAGTGAGCATTTTTTTTTGTTCACTGGAGTCGATTGAACCTGGGAGTGAACTTTTCGATTAGGCCAGTAGAAGGACAGGGCTGGTCATCGCTCACTGCTCTCTCAATTATTTCGTTAGGTTTTTTATTCAACAGATTTTTCGCAAGTTGAGATAGTTGTTCACATACACGTGGAACCCGAGCCATCTGGGAATGAACGAGAGAAAAAAGGAGACAGGAAAAATGGATTGATGCGGTTTCGAGGCTTGGATCCCCGAATAGCAATTCGAGACTGTTTCGCCTAGTGAACTACTCCTCACCCCACTGTTTCGTATATATCAACCCTACTCTTTCAAGATTTTCCATTCCCACTTCCTTTACCCATGGGAAAAGCATACGTGCAAAGGAGCTTCAACACTAGCGCGGTAATCCTTAAAGCTTTGAATCTCTTTTTGTCTCCCTCGCTTTTTCTCTCTAGCAGGGTGAATGCATCCACCGGAAGTTGTGATATTGGGACGTTACGGAACCTTTCAAAATACATATTCTATAGGAATTTTGTGAAATGGGGTAGAAATGAATTTTAAAATTTGTTTCCAAACACCATTAATAAACAATCTCATAGAATTGGATAAAATTTTTTTTTTAATACTAGTGAATCATGAAACTTTTCGTAACTTTATAGCAACCAATTACACGTTTTATTGTAAAACCATTTTCCGTCAAAATGAGCAATCAATGGAACGAGTTGGAATCACATAAAATAAATTGAGACTTTCTCTTAATGCTGTGCGACCCGAATTTTCAGACTCTATTATAACTCCGAAATATTTCGATATTTAAACTCACCGGCGCATAAAAAAAACAGGAACGCTGCATTCCTGAGCGATCGGGTAATCCGAGACTCGCGTACGGTATCCATATCGTAAGGTTTTGTCGATGCGACCGATCCGTAAGTGCTATCTGTCGCAGAGCGTCATCCAATATAATTCCTTACTTTCAAGAAGTATTGAGGACAGAAAATAATTCGTCACTGGATATTGAATCGCACTTCGATTAATTCAATCATTCGGTGGATTGTTAAGTAAAATATTCCTTAGCCCTTTTAACCGAGCTGACTTTACCGCGGAACTTGTAACATATTGAGCTTTATTTCGCACTTTTATTCGTCACTCGTTGAAATCTTTTTCCTTATTTTACACAATTGAAATCATTATTGAAACGGAATAAAAAATTACGAAACAAACTTAAAATGCACGAATCACATTGGTTTTTGGCACAAGGGGTGACAATATTCGTTCACAAGTCGTACTCTAGCTCGTGGGATAAGGAAAGAGAAAAAAGCTGAAAAAATTCGGCCAATAAAGCTATACCGACTTTCTTCTTTTCAACACGAATACAAGAATCGAACAATGACACGATTTCACAGAACCACTGGACCACTGCTTTCCAGCGTAATCCCTTTCACCGACGCACTAAATAATCCGAAAATATCCTCCGTTGTTAATTGAAAGAAATTTAAAAAAAAAACAAATATATTATAAAAGATCCTTTGTCATTGGGTAATTTAAAAATAATCCTTCGTTTTTTTAATATAAATATTTTCGTTGCACAAATAACAGTAGTGTCTAGCGACGAAAACACACGAAATTGTAGCACGATTAAATAGAACTGGAGCAAAGAAAAAGCGATCGCTAATTGCGATTTGTTTTTAATAGCGCACTAAACGCGATGAGAATTAATGTATTTGAAGAAAAATCTTCAATTATATTTACATATGTTATATTTTATAATAACGATACACATGATACACATGTCAGGTAAATGTTGAAAAAAAAAAACAGTTGTATTTTATCGAATATTGTATCTCATGATTGCCGACTTTTTTTTTTTTTTTGAGATACGAACGTTCGACACTTTTGCACAAGTCACAAGCGCGCCTTTCAACGGTCGCACGGCAACTGAGCGTCGGGACGCGTAACCCCAC